>JAUBNY010000269.1:282682-303017 GCA_032275445.1 Crypturellus soui | reverse complement strand
ACTGACAATACATGTGAGAAAAAAAAATATTGCCTTCTAGGATAGAAAAAGCAATTAATCATTTTTTCTTCGCTTTTTTTTCTTTCTTTTTTTCCTTCTTTCTTTCTTTCTTTTTTCCCCTCAAGCTTCATTCTGACTTGGACAAGGGAGTGGGCACTGTTAAATACACCCTCTCAGGAGATGGTGCAGGAACAGTTTTTACCATTGATGAGACCACAGGAGACATACATGCCATAAGGAGCCTAGATCGAGAAGAAAAACCTTTCTACACACTCCGGGCACAGGCTGTGGATGTTGACACCAAGAAACCACTGGAACCTGAGTCTGAGTTCATCATCAAGGTGCAGGACATCAATGATAATGAGCCAAAGTTCCTAGATGGGCCTTATGTTGCCAGTGTCCCAGAAATGTCTCCAGTGGGTGAGTAAAAAGCTCTAAACACTTGATAACTAATTGCGTATGACTTAATTGTCTCAATGTTTGTTTCCTGCTGAGAAAAGAAATCTGGAATGAAAACATAACTTCTAAAACTTGTTATTAGAAATGTCACACTTTGTGCTTAGAAATACACAGATTACAGTTTTATTTTAGCTCTGGTTTTATAATTAGAAACTTATTTTTCCTGAAAGAAGTGAGTCTGTGAAGATGGAAGATGAAGAAAAGAATGTTCAAGAGCAATACTCTGGGGTCTAGTCATTCTGTGTACTCCAAACTGGTATTTTGCATGGTGAAGTAAATTATCCTCTTTTTTCTAATTCATATTAATTGTTCACTATGGAGAATGAAGTGGTACAGTAAAATCAAGCAATTTACTGTTCTTGTATGTGCTGCTTTGAAACTCCTACAACACTTGTCTGATTCTCTAATTATGAATTAAGGGAGAATTCTTTATGCACTGTGAGTGATGAAAGTAATATTTCCTTCACTTGGTCCTCCACAATTTAAGAATTAGAGAAGCTTGACAAGAATGGTCTGAAGTTCTAAAAAACTCAATGTTCAACAAAATACGGATGCATTGGACTCTCAAGCCAAAAGAAGAGATGGCTGAATGGAAACATGATAGGTTTTCTAATATGTAATTGCTGCTGTATAGGGGAGAGAATGCATTTTCTCTCCAAAGAAAAGTGGACTGTAGTAGAGAGGCACTAGAATAGGTTTTGAATTGGGGGGTTATCACAACATGATAAACATTTGTTAGGAGAGACATAAATAGCATTGATCCTGCTTTGGAGCAGGAGACTAGACTAAATGAGCCCTTCAGGTCTCCTCCTGATCAGTGATTCTCTAATGGGCCTAAGCAGTGTGTTTGTAATACAAACATGCCACTTGTGTCCTGCTGCCAGATGGTGCTTCAGAATTCTCTGTGGGCAGCGGAAATTAATCCCATTCTGGGTTAGGAGGCCTCTAACTTATAAATGCTAGCTCCCACTTATTGCCATTTCCTCTCCAAAGCTAAGGTGTCTTTTCCCAGGTTTTTGCAAAGTTGCTAACAATTACACAGCTTTTCTGTCTCTGAAATTTACAGATTTTCTGATAAAGATGTAATAAAATGTGATTTGAGTAGATAGGAAGAGATGACATGCTGATAATATATGCATGTAGAGATGAGCTCACTATAGTGACCTATGGAGATGCATCTATGGACACAACTAGATATTTTGGATGTGTATCAATTTATTTTCCTTTAGAATATTGACAGTAGACACCATGGAAAAAAAAAAGTATCTTCCTTATCTGCACATTATCCACCCACCTTCCCTACTTCTAGAAGAGTCACTCATAACTGTTTTTATTTTCCTCTGTAAGCAAAATTAAAAATGGATGAAAACTGTTCAAGAAAGTCTTTCAAGAAAGGGGAACAGTGCTCTAAATGGAAGCCTAAACTCCAATTAGCTTTACGTTACGAAGCTTAGGCTTCAAAACTGCTTAGGTTACGAAAGCAGGTAACAATTTTAGCTGCTGGGTTCTCTAGCAGCAGGAATATACAGAAATGCCTGCTGTCTTTTATGATGTGCCAGTAGATTGCACCTTCTCAGATGTAGGTTTCACCACTGTTAACCATGTTCTTGCTACCTTATGCAAGTACAGATTTCCCAGAGGCTCCTGAGCTACTGCTCTCTACCATCAGTACCACTTAGTTCCACCTATAGAGATGCCTACCACTGCCTGAGGCTAACATTGAAACATTTGATTTTTTAGCTGGTACAGCATATGGTTGTCTTGGCTCTCCTCCTCTATTTTTTTTACACTTCCATTTCCTAGCTTTCAGTATCAAATTCCCAAATGTCTGAAATTTCACTTACTCTATTTTTTGCAAGTGTGTTATAAACTGCACGCATGAACACTGACTTTTGTGGGAAGTTCACTACAATGTGACCTGAAACTGTTTTTTTTTTTTTTTATGAAACCAATGAGCCAATTTACCAGTGACTAGCTGTCTTTTATACTCACTTCTAAAGGAAAGATTGTCAGGTTGACATAAGCTTCTCCAAAAGTCTTAATCATTAGTAATGATGACCAAAATATAGAAGGCTGATTTATTACTTAAAGGGCAGCAGAGGAGCAAAGACGATGCTAGCAAAATTCCCAGAACTTTACAGCATTCCCAGATTCGTAGTTCCAGTCATGTATCATATATCATGATATATCATATCATATCATATATATGGTTATTCTGGACCCTGATGATCTTTTATAGAAAAAAGCACAGGAAGATGTAAATTCCTACAATACTCCCTATCTGTTTTTCTGACCCCTAAGTAAGATTTAAAGATATCTATCACGTCCAGCTTTCTCATAATATATTTTTCTGAGAACTCCATATTGTTATTTTAAGTGGAAATTTAATTTTGTCCTCCAGGAAACAGTGAGTTTAGAATTAGAATTAATATTAGAATTCTTTCTGTATTTTCTGTAAACTGTTTTTTTTTTCCTCCATCTAATCTGTACCACTTCAAAATGATAAAAAAGAGAGAAAATATGATAACTAATATCTTTTACCTTTTTGTGAAGATGAGGGACTTCTGGGTTTGCCACTTTTTACTTAATGGTGTACTCCGCACTGGGAACCAAAATTTTCATCTACTAGAATAGATAGCATTAGTAGGATTTTTTCTTCTTGATAAGGCCATTGCAGATCAAGACACATATCTGTCTTATGTCCAAGGCTTGAATGGACAGCTAGCATCACTCCTTTCATACATGCATTCTAATCTACTTACATATGAAGAGAGAATCTTCTATCACAAAAACAAGCATAAAACTGTCTTCTCTTGAAAAATCTCTTGGCTCTAGATCAGTGTATCATGCAGGCTATTGTTCTCGTCTATGATCAATTTCTTCTGATGCTTTCTAAGTCTATGGATTTTATGCATTGTAGTGGAAGGATAGTGGTATTTCTCTTCAAATCACAGTTTACTGTTCATGTAATAATAGGTATTTTTGGCAAAGTACTTGCTGATGAAGCATTTACTTCAAAAAGGACAATAATGTGAAATTGTCTATGGAGAAACTTGGAGGATGGAATCAGGGAATAACAGAAAACTAATTTCTTAAGAACACGGATTACTATGTTGCTGTCTTATGTCTTATAAAAGCTTACAGGCTGGACCCCTAATTCTTTTTCTGGTATTAGTTTAATCAGTATCTTTATCTGAAATTATTATTTTAAGTTAATAACAGTTCCCAAATGTAGCCACAACCAAAAAATGGAAATGACCAGTACGAGGACTGAGAATGGGGCTCTTCCATTCCCCAGTGCAATTTCCCTGTTTGTAAGATAATATTGGCAAAAAAAATGTTGTCCTTAAGTATACTTTAATAAATGGTGTTATTGCTTCCAGAAGCTGTGCCAGCTCCTGATGCAACATAGCTAATATAAGTATGCAAATATACAGAGAGTTTAAATCAAGGTTATTCCCTTATTAAAACTATCACTCCAGATGACTGAGAATAGGGCCATACCAGTGTTAAACACACATTCAAGGAAAGATCTTATTGCATGTTTTTATTAGATTTTATGGACAAAAATGTGCACAGAAATACATCTGCATTTCTAATGCATTTTTATCACTGAATATGCTGATTCTGATCAATCATATAATTAGCAATGTGTTACATGTGACAAATTAATAACATCTGCTGTCACATTTTACAAATTATTTTCTAAGGAATTTCCGTTATTCCTCCATGCTTATGTACAGACCATCTAGGTCTGTGCTAAAACTGTCAATTCCATAACATACAGATTACATATTCTTAGGCAATTTCTTTTCATACCTTTCCACTAGATTAACTCTTTATTGCTTAGGGGACTCTACAAAATACAGAACACTATAGCAATTACACTGCCTTTTCAGTTGTTATTAATATGTAATAGAATATATGTATGTTAAATAGCTGTGTTACTGATTATGCTTGAATATTCTCCTTGTTAATTTGTCACTACTCCGCTAAGACACTAAAATGGTCAATGACACTAAAAAGCTGATGTTAGGTTATTTTAATGGGGTTTCCTCCGTAGTGCAAAGCAGCTACTCAAAATGTGTTATGGGTATGCTTCCCACAGTACAGACTAAAAAAGTAGCATCTATAAATTTTATGGCACTTTTTTCTTTTAAAGTGAATGCTTCATTGTGGCTTATATTTAAACATTAATGAATGATCCATATGCTTAATATTTCCATCTATGTAGTTTTACAAAAAGGAATTTTAATGTGTAGAAAACTAATCTGAGGAAGTGGTGGGTAGGTAAATATTCAGGAATCCACCGACTGGTTTGGTGTAGCCTGGGATTTTGAGCCTGAGCTTAGCCAGCAGCTTATACTGAGCTGAGCCTGTGAAAGGATTGTAAAGCATGATGCAAATACAAAATGCTATACATCCTTCATATGTATCCCTAGCTTCTGGCTTTACATTTGTAAGGGTTTTCAAAAGAGAACCAAAGTTGTTGTGGCATACATTTTGGCATTTGTAGAGGTCAAAGAGATTTTTAAATGGAATTGCACAGATTCATGGAAAGATATCCAGCAGTCTAGTTTGCACAGCCTCTTTCCATGTCCACCCAGGTCATCATCTCCATGCCTTTTCCAAATCTCCAGATTTGGAAAAAGAGGGTGATGGAAATCAGATATAGTTGTCAAAATACAAGCACACTATAGATTTCTACAGTAGAGTAATGATAGCTCTGGTTTATTCTGTTTTTTTTTTTTTTTTTAATCTATTAATTCCCATCATTTTTAACCTCTTTTGTTCACTCTTGGTTACTGAGGTGATACTTTTGGAGGATTTTCCAAAATGATTCCCAGATCATCTTTCTAATAGTAAATCATCTCTGAGAATACTACTAATGCATTTTTTTTCATGTGTATTTCATGTGTATTTTCATGTGTATTTTCTTTGTATTTCTTAATGTGGTATCTCCTATGCCCAGTTAGGGCTTAGTAAATTAGGATTCGTCTGTAACACTTGCAAGCTCTGGGTGTGTCAAGCTGTGACCTGCACATGTATTTTCTGTTCCTGCTGATTTATAAATTCAGATCAGAGCGAGATTCCTGTGGTCTGGCCATTTATACCTACCATTTGTTTTCTATTTTTTGTTTGTATGTTAACTTAGAAGAAGCAGGTCTTTCTCATGCTATTGATTTTTAAGAGCCTTTGATTATCCTCCTTTCTGAGGCTTTTGGGAAATGTAGATTATGATTATCTGAGCAAATGGTCAAGAACTGCCTAGACCTTATTCACCCATCCTTCTACTAGATTTTGTGAGGAGTGTTGACTCTTCCCTTGTGGGATCTTACCTCCATGTCCTCTAGTTCAGTACCATGTTGCAGAATCTAGTACTTGGGTCAGACCTGCTTCCTACCTCATATTTCAAAATTTTTCAGAAAAAAATCATATTACTTTCAGACAGAGATCTTCCAGAGACCTTTCAGTTCTGTGTTCTAGGGCTATGTTGAAGGACAATTTATACACTGTAGTTGATGTTTCAGCAGTTTTTCACTTAGAATTACTATACTGATTACATATCTTTTCTTTTTTACTCAACTTTTTAGAAGATAGAAATTTACTGTGCTGATCAACAGTCTAAGTGTTGTAGCCATTTTAGTCAAAGCTATGTTTTTTTTAGGAATGAACAGAAGGAAAAGATGGTTATGACTGCTTAGCCTTTTATTACAGTCTTTCCAATGTATAGGAGGCATTGCACACAAAAGCAGTGAGATGCTGAGAGCAAATTAGAAGTAGGCAATAAAAGCTTTTGAAACAAAAGTGTTTCTTGACATTATGATAGATCACTAGGCAGCCTGGAAAGCTTAACAACTAAAAAAACATGCAGACAAAATCCTTTTAGGTTCAGAATGGTGAAAGAACAGTGGAGACAGCCAAGGCTGGCTTGGTCAGAGCACTGTGGCTACTGTCAGACCCACTTTGTGTTTTCACACACCCTGGCTACTGGATATTGTCAACAACATGAGAATATTTGGCCAATTCTGCTGGCCAGAAGAGTCCATGTAAAATTCAAGCTAAGATGGACAGAACCCCACATAAATACATGCAGCAAAATGTCTGAGGAGCTTTTGGCATTAATAAGCGAGACACTGGATAAATGTTTTCTGCTGGCTAGTTTCATTTCGCAAAATGTCAGTGTCTGTTTTAAATTCGTGCAAAGTATACGAAACCCCAAGCATATGAATTCCCACGTCTTTTGATACAGACCTCTTTATTAGGTTAACCAAGTAATACTTAAATTATTAAAACTCAGCTATTTGGTTGATCTCTAAATATGTGTGTTGGCCATTTTTATTGTGCTGAGTATTAGTTCTTTTAGTACATAGTGAAAGGCTTTGTAACTATTGGTACTGCATAGTGGTTTACATAATCATCTCTAGGGTCACGGTACGCTTCATGAGTGTTGTTAGGATTATGTTGATTTTTTTGTCAGTGACGCCAGTGTTGAGGGAAAGGTATTGCTAAGGTTTAGTGCAGTACTGAGAGATGTAGGAATTGTTCCTATGCAGGCATACAGCATCTCTAAACATAAAACATGTTGTATTGAAAGTTGTTTTAGGAGCCGCTGATCAGCTGTAAATGTTAAAAATTAACAAGAAGTTGCTTTTTCCTTACCACAAAATGACTTTAAACATTAAATATAATTTTAGTAGGAGCTGTTCTTTTGGCCACCAAGTGGTTTTAAACATTAAATATATTTTTAAAGTATTACTTTTCTCAGCCACTGAATGCCTGTAAACATTAAATATGTTTTATAAAAGCTATTTTTACAGCAACTGGCTGAGTGCTGTGAACATCATTTTTCTTTAAGGTTGCTTTCCAGCCACTGAGCTATTTTTTTTTCTTTTAAGCTCAATTCTATTTATATTTTTTCAATGAAGAAAGCAAGTGCAAGACTTCACTGGCACCAGGCAGCTCTTCATTTATGACAAGCAGTCATGTCCTAACCGTCTTCTCATAAAGACACTGCAAGTAATGAGAACTAGCCAAATTTTGAATTGATTGCAGTACATAGTTTGCTTGGACAGTGTGTGCATATCTAGTGTGCTCCTCTCCCACTTTAGTGTATAGCACTGAAGTAAATAATTAAAGCAGACATGAGTGATGTTCCATACTAAGATAACTGGTCCAAGAAATCCATCACCAATGGACTGCATGAATCAATCAAGTCATCATCAGCCCTAGAGGAGGACAAAACAGAAGGCAAAATACTCTCAAGATTGCTAAGAAAATGAGAATCAGTAAACCAAATATGATTAAGGGCTTTAATTCTGTGTGCAGGAATAACTCCATGTGGCAAATTAGATGTAATCCTAGGAAGGTTTAAAATGATAAGAAAAGTGTTCATGAGAATCTGGCTTAATAGGAGCTAGAAGGAAAGAATCACTGATCACAGATACTTTTTTAAGGACAAATTATTCTGTTTGGAGAACTCTGTAAGGTTTAAAGTTTACAGCAAAGACACTGCAGAGAAAAATAATACCTTAGAAAAAAATCTACATAAAATAGTGGTCTAAAAATACCTGCAGAATGAGGAACTGCATATACTAGGGCATCTTTAAATGGCATTTCAGCCAATTAAGTAAGCGTATCTGTCTGCAGATCTTAGATTTAATGAACCCCAGATACTTAACATTCCTCCTTATTTGTAGCATAGACAGGTAAGGCAACCCAGTGCCTATGCCATATGCCTTAACTGTTTCCTAACTGAAGAGCCACTAAGGATGTTGTGAGGATATAAGTCCCTCCAAGCTTTGATCAGCCTGGGTCCCAGCAGAACTGGTTAAAAGCTTTCCAGAGGAGGCATTTTCAAGTTTCTGCAGAAGCGAAAGATGCAGGCATGCGATGCTGTCAAAACGCCATGCGAAGACCCAGATGGCAGCCTGGCGAGTCACCCTTCAGGTCACCTACTGACTGACAAATTAAACAGGTGGTTCCCAAATTAATAGGGAAGTATTCTGTATGTGACCTGGCAAGCCAAGCGGGATGTAGACCCCCCTTGCACACACACGTGCTCCCACCAGGAGCCGGCTGTCTAGGGGGCCGGTGGGCCAGGCAGCCTTCTCCGGAGCTGGGAAGCTCCTGGCTGGTCTGTTCCCAGTTTCTCTGCCACACAGTTGGTGGCAAGGCAATCACTGTGCTCATCAGCCTGCGCAGGTCCTCTGCTAAGTGGGAGGAAGGCCAATGGAAAACAGAACCCACCATCCTCTTTGCTGAAACCTCAGCAGTGCCAATATTGTTTTCTGGTTGGTGCCAATAATATTTTCCTGGTTTGAAGTGGGATGAAATGAAAGGGAAATATTATGCCAGAAAAAAGCAATAGTCCACTTTGCAGCCATCTTTACTTGCCTCTTATGCCCAGACATGTTTATTTATTTATTTATTTATTTATTAATATTTTATGCAGAAGAGAAGCAAGCAGTAGAGGTGAAGTCATTCAGATTTAGAGAGAAGAAAACTGGAAGTAAAGGAGGAAAGATACAAGGGTAAGCAACAATAGGTGAAGGAGAGGATAAACTTTACAGGCTGGACAGGCTGAAGAGTGCTCACTTCATAAGAGCCATGGGAGATGGAGATACTGTCTTGGACTTCATTCACACTGATTTCTGAAGGGAATATTATGGATTGTACCAGTGTTCCTCAGGACTATCCTTTTATTTTTATAAGTACTTTAAAAGATATTTCACAGAATTACAGGATGGTTGAGGTTGGAAGGGACCCTTAGAGTTCATCTAGTCCAACTCCCCTGCTCCAGCAGGGAAACCCAGAGCACGAGGCACAGGGTGGCATCCAAGCGAGTTTGGAAGATCTCCAGAGAAGGAGACTCCACAGTCTCTCTGGGCAGCCTGTGCCAGGGCTCTGTCGCTCTGTCACCCTCACAGGAAAGAAGTTCTTCCTCATGTGGAGATGGAACTTCCTGTGTTTCAGTTTGTACCCAGTTGATGTATCCATCAATTTGTACCCGTATTTATTTGTACCCAAGTATGAGCATTCTTATGGAACAGTCATGAGAGATCAGGGAAACAGCATGAAGCTGAGGGACATGCAGCAATAGCTGCCCAGTGCACCAATTTGCACCAATCATTGACTGAAATTATTGTTACAGATAAGATCAGATGTCATATAAATTAACCATTTATGTCTTGGTACACAATTGTTCACAACCGGTGATTTTCAATGGATTTATATTTTTTGGCTGGAATCATTCCATAGGGGCTAACATGATATTTTGAGGATATAAATTCTAGTTCGTAAAGGATAATATGAATCCCAAAAGTCATTCCAGTCAATCCAGATCAGGAAATCTACATCTAGAGAACATCTCTCAAATCATATCCTTAATCATCTGTGCGTATTTATTCATTGTAGTAAAGCAGGCATGATTTGTACCATTTGGTTTGGCCTAAAGGAATATTCTAACTTACCTGAAATATATCATAATTAAGTAGCTAGGTTTCCTGTGAGATAGGACCATCAGACTAGAAGTCTGTCTATCATCCTGTCTCTATCAATGGACAAATCTAGAGGGGTCAGAGAAAGTAAAACACAGATATAGACAGATTGTTACGTCACAGTCTATCTTTGTCCAAACTCACCTTACTTGCTTATTTTTAACAGCCAGAAAGATGATTCTTAGGCTATTCATATGCATATCAAAAACTCCTCTAATTCCCATCTCATTATGTCTATAGAATATTCTATAAATGGACAATGTCCTTCTACAAGGCATTTCCTTTTCTTATTTTTTAAAGTTTCTGACTTTAAATTTGGAAGTCTGGACAGATGATTGAGCTTTGGTACGATACTATCTATAGTATACAACTCTGTTATATTCTTTTTGTCATTTCTAGATTAAACTGATGAAACCTTTAAAATGCTGTGTGAAGAACTTTTGCTGTCTCTTGACCCTTTTCACTGCTTACCTCTGAGCCCACTTTATTTCTCTTTTTCTTTTATCAATAGATCAAAAGTAATGAGTATTTTCAAAAGAAAGAATTCTGATGAGAAAGATGCCCAATGGGCAGTTTCAAATGCTCATGCTTGCAATTGATAGTCTTGCAAGAGGTACAGACACAGATGCTCAAATTATCAGCCCCACTTGCTACTTCTTTGGTTCAGTAACTCCAAATTCATCCACCTTTTCTTGCTACTTCCACTCCATATCACCTTATGTCTGAACACAAACCAAACACAGTCAGACAGCTTTTGGCAGATGTTTGATCGTCCTGGGGTTCTTTCATGGTTCTTGCACCGATTCTGAACAAGTCCTCTATTCACAGGTTTTAAATCCTAAAACAATATTAATCACTGAGCATAAGCCAGGAGGACATAGCACCTTACTGTTCAAACAACTGAGGAATCTTTGTGCCTTCAAAAGATCATCCAGTTCTAATACAGCAGAAAAAAATCTCCCTGGTTGAGTAGGAAAATAGACTTAGTATGATATATCAAAGAGCTGTGTTTGATAGTTTTATTTGCCATACCTGTGAGGGAGTAAAGTGGGGAGGGAACTGTTTACATTGTGGACAGGGAGGGAGTGACAGAACAAATGTAAATAACGGCTTTCATTTACCACAACCCAGATTCAGGCATCAGTGTACTAGGAATTGCTCAGACATAGAACAAGAGATAATGAATTCTTGTGTCAACTTTTTTTTATAACAAATAAACAAAATGAAATCCTAGCCTTTCACTCTGAAGAAAACCTTTCATAAATGGCCTGAAAGATGCCAAGATGCTGTGCTATCTATCTGCATGAAAGCATGGCGGGGAAGCATCAGCATCTTAAATTCCCATATCCGCATGAAGCTGGTAATTGAACTGGCAAGTTATGAAAAAGGAGTCCTTTCACTGGCTGCGGCACAGCGGTAAGAGATCTCTGAACTGTTGATTTAAAGGAGAGAGAGAAGGTAAGAACATCACCAGCACATCCTACTGTTTTACTGAGGAGCTATAGTGGTGGCAGTTCAATTCTACCTGTGCTGCACTCTGGAAGCTTTACATTTTAGCCACTTTATTTACCTTAGCCAGCACAAGGGAACAGTAACGGCAAAGGAGACATGATTTTTATGACAGTGTAGTACGATGTCCCTAATGATTAATTTCCAGGGCTACTGTCACCCCAAATGGCTACATTAAAACTGACGTGAGCCTTCCGATCCGTACTGCAAGTGTGTTTTATGGCTAAAGCGGACACATATGTCACAGTGTGCATGACATCCATTCTGCTCTCATCTCTGCCTAAGTTTTTAGGCTTGTTAGTATGAATCCGTTAGTGAATGTTTTCCATCAGCGCATTCCCAGACCAGATTTGTTAAGGTAACTTGGCACTGAAAGAGTTTAATAGGCACCTGTGCTTTTTTCCTGCTTTCACTAAGAGCTAATCAGGTAATGGGGTTTGAAAACCTTAATGAGTCTTTAACCGTCCCCCCAAAATAGCTTTTAAAAGCTTGAGCCTTTCCACCAAATTCCTCCAACATGCTGAACATCCCTTAGTTAGGGGCTAGTTTATAGGCTCCTAAAATTTGGTAGCATAGGTTAGAAATGTGAATCAAAATCTTTTGCAAGTTTGGTCCAGGGGCTGGCACAATATCTAAGGAGATAGAACCAGATCAGAAACAGGTTGAGCTCTGTTCCCCACACTAGTATAGCAAGTGACTGGGGCATGCCATGTAGGGTGAGATATCCAGGGGGATTTATTTCTCTAAATCTCAATGTAGTTTCTTAGCACCTGTCTAAACCTGGAAAAATGATTAGCTATAAATGGTGTCCCTGAAATGTCATTTATGCCTATCCACAAGCTGCTTTCACCCAGAGTCACCTGAACTGTACCTCTGAGTAAGTAAATGCCAATTAATGCCTAGAGAATGTCAGAATTTATAAAAGTAGATATACTTAATTCTTTTTTGAGAGCAAGTCCAAGAGCATTTTCATGAGTTCAGAGTTGCATACCATGCAGGGCTAGACTGTAGAAGAGATTCATTTTCTTGACTTTGCAGTGAGGTAGTAAGAATATTCACTCAACGTGCTGGAAATGCAGCTTTAATTCTTTCCTTTATATGGAAAGACTGGAATATCTCCTCCTAATGTTTTAACCACCAGGTCAGATAGTGTTTCTTAATCTTTCTCACTTCCCCCTCTTTTTGGCCTCGTGAATATTTAATGATCCTGTATAAAACAGATCAGCTTCCTCCTGACATGTTTAAGAGTGAAGGTCTGAGCATTCACTTGGGAAGCAGGAGATAAGCATTCAACTACCATCTGACAGAAGAGGCACTTAAAAAAAAATCTGGTTTTCACGCATCTGCTGGGCATCATCACATCATCTCCTGCATTTTGTCAGAAAAGGTTGTTTGAAGCTCTTAACTCAGAGGAGGGTGCAAAACTCTTATTCACAAGTAAACAATTTCTGAGAAAGAAGTACCTAGGATACAGCTTTTCTCAGTGGTGTTTCTTATAGGCTACAGCAACCTTTCACTACTGTGCATACCTGTGAGAATCTTACTGTTAAGCTTTTAAAATCATCAAGCAGTGCAGAAAAAGCCTGCAAGCCGGTGCTTATTGCATTTTGAATGACTCTCTTTATGAATCACATCCTTGGCACCACTGTGCTGCAGTTGCTATGTATAAAACCATCATGTGATCTTAATTCTCTAATTTATAGGCGTATGTTTTAAGATGCTGAAAACTGAGAAGGGCCTTAAATTCCACAACATTATATAATTTAAAATGAGGAGGAAAGATTCATTGCAAGGCTTATGTTTTAATGCATGTATTTTAACAGAACTGATACAGCATAGATGAAATTGTATACATAAGGGAAATGGAGGAATTCATCCTGAAAAAAATCTCTTGGAAAGGAGATAGTAAAAAAAAAAAAAAAAAAAAAGTTGTAAAACAGGTAAATACAGAATAAAAAGCTATAAAGTAGCTCAGAGTTGCCTAACAGAATGTGAGTTTAATGGTAAGTAAACAGCAGAGTCTACTGAGTTAAGATGAAAACCATGTTGCCTTTTATTATGTTTGTGGGAAGGGATGTGGTTTGGATTATTAGTCTCCACTTGATAGCAGCTTTTATAAACCTGCTTAATGTGTGGCTGTTACTGTCTGATTCTCAGGACTGAATTGCAGTGCCTGAAAAGTGCCTCGTGGTCCTTTCCGGTAACTGAAGTGATTTGTAGCCAGTCTCCAGCTGAGGAAGTACTGCAAGGTTGGCCAGCAGTGATAGCTGCTAAATCACCTCTTATTGTCAAGTGCATGTGACAGAGGAAGTGTCACTTAGGGCTTGAATTTTGATATTAGCATATTTATAGTTATTTTTTTTATTGACATTTTCCAGTAAGGATGACATACTCTTCCCCTGTAGCTTTGTCCTGAGGAATCAGTCAGGAGATGATCAGATAGAAAGACAGCGACATGAACCATTCCAGTACACTTTTTTTTCCAAATCTTACCATTTTTGATCTTTGGGCAAATTCAAAATATTTGATTCTTTAGAAACTGAAAGAATCACTGAATTCTGAATACATTCAAATCTTATATGCTTATGATGAAGGCCTGGATTTGGATTTTAATGTACTTAGATTCATCTGCACAATAATGACCTAAGAAATGGTGAGAAAATATTTATGAAAGACATTAAAATATTCCCTTTCTAAAATCTCAGGAATAAATTGCAAGATACTATGCCCTCTTTAGGTGTGTTTAATTTTAGCTTCAATATTGCACAATGTCAGTATTTTATTTATTACTTGGCTTGCTTGTCATATATGTTTTAGAATTTGTGAATATATATAAATAAAATGGGGAGGTTAAAATAGGAAGGCAAATATCTATAGCTGAATTCTCACTAAAGTTTAAAAAGGATGAAATTATACTTCAGCCTGGAGAGCATCTAAATACTGTGGGCAAAATATGTTCTGTCTTTACCATTTGAATTTTATCTTTCATTACCTTGGTTTTTATCTTTTAGTTTTAGTGGGGGCTGTTGTGTGTGTGTGTGGTGGGGGAAGTTGTTTTTGTTTCTTTTTTTTTTTTCCTTTTGGCAGTGGTGCTAACATAAGCATTGCTTTTTATCTACTCTCCAGAGAAGAGTGATGTTGATCATCAAAATAGAGAGAGAAGTGCAAATGAGGGGAAAAAAATCCCAGAGCAGGCTCAGAATAACCCTAAAAAGCGAATGATTCAGCTGATAAGAATGAGGACTTTCTACCTTGATCATTTCAACAGTATGAAGTATGGAACTAGATATTTTGTATCATTCTTAGGAGGACTTTTCCGGATCATAGGTATGCATACAAATATTGAAATAACTATATTTATGCCTCTATGTAGGGCTACACTTCATTTACATGTAATAGTGGAGGGTTTGTCTTCTGCTTAGCTTAAGAAAAAAATCAATGTACTGGAACAAAGTTGAGTTCAGTGTTAGAGGTCCTCTGACAAGCTATAAGGACTTAAAATTAAAATGAAAAAAAAAAAAGAATACTGCAGCCCTGCTATTGAGAAAAAGAAGACACTGAAACAGCTGCAACTTACTTTTTAGCCTTTTGAAGACAACTAAATTTAGTTTTGTCGCCTGATTTTATTCTTTTTTCAAAGCTTATGAGGGAGTATGATCATTCTTCAACATATGTTTTTTTCCTACAATTAAATAACACTTGCAATATTTCAAAAGCATGTACTGCTGTGAATTCCTTGATGGGCGCAGGAGCATGTTGTGTTTTAGGCATTGATGTTTGCAAAGCATTATCTTACTTAACAGCACTGATGCTGTAGAGCTCTGAAATCCTGAGAACTGCTTTAGGCCTTGCTGGATAAAGGACTGCCCATCCTGAGTGCAGAGGCAGCAGGGGAAGGCAAAAAACTATTTTTCACTTAGATTTTGCAGGTGAAGAAATGAGCAAATACTGTGCTATTGTTTATATTTTTATCTCAGAGCTTTTTGGCTACCAGTTCTGCACTTAAATGTTTGGTTACAGATACTGAATAGAAAAACATGATGAAAGAAAGATCGTATGTAAAGGATGAAACTACCTACCGTGTTACCATGTATCCTTCAGACATCCCAATAATAAACTTAGTTATTGTATTTATGTTTATTTAGTCTTATTGACTTCAGTAGTTTTAAATGGGTTCTGTGAACTAGGTGTATGCTGAAGTGATTTACTGAGCAGTCATTTCCTTGAAGGCTTTGCTTCAATCCATTCATCCGTACTTGAGATGGCTACAAGGGTGTGCTCACCTAAAATATTTGGGCCATGGACCAGTGTAATCGGATCAGTGAGTGGAAATGCTGACCTGTTCCCTTATTACTCATTTTACTGAGGAATAACTCATCATGAAGGAAGAGTAACTTCTGCTGATGGATTTTGATCAGGCTAAGCTTTTTACACCATTAGGAAGGCAGGGAAGGGAGGAGGGAGACCATGAACTCGTTTGCAGAAGGAAATAAGGACAGACATGAAGAAGTCTTGAGGAAATTGCAGAAATAGCTAGCCTGAGCAGCACATGCAGGCTCAATTCAGCATAACACTCCTAGTGAAACTAAACAGAAGTTGTCTAAGAAAACAAAATACTTGGGAAAGTGGTGCTTTCTGGATCGATACAGTTTCTGTACTGGAACTGTTGTGTGTAGTACCTCACCACTGAGCACCATGTAGAGTCGAGTGAGAATATAATGCACACTTTCTCTGAGGTGCTTCAACATTGCCTTGCAAATACTCAGTTAATAAGAGGAAAAAAACACCAGCCTGGGTGTTGAGTTTTTGGGTTTTTTTTTTCAGCATAACTCAGAGCTGCTGTGCCCATACGTTTCGGATATTGTGAGCACATCTGTCAGTCTCAGCACATGCCAGCTCTCTCCCCAGCAGTAACAAGGATAAAAAGACCAACGTTCATAGTCGGGCAGCACAACCCACCTTTGCCACTGTCACGAAGCTTCACAGGTCACGCACATTTTTTTTCTTCACATATTTCATTAGCACATACTTACTCCCAGCCATATGTCTTCTTTGATAGAGAAGAGCAAATAGTGTTTTCAGTGTTACAAGTAGATTCCTTTTTATCCTCAAGAAGAAAAACCATGGGCATGTACTCATGTATACAGTATGCTGCCTGTTCTATACTGTGCAAAAAAATGCTGATTTGAACTACTGCTGTTGATACCACATTTAATTTGAATCATTTGATACCTGGACATATGCTTGCTTTCTGCTGGTTAGAAGAGAGAGGATTCTCAGCCATTTGTTTTTTTTCTTCTTTTTTTTTTTTAAATAGGAACCTGAGCTACACTGTATTTTTACAGCTCAGCAGGTATGATAATGTATTCCAGTTTGCGGAACACCAAATATTATGTACTAAAACTCTACTGTGTAATAAAGAATTTTAATTAATGTTTTTCTGTGGCTTTTTTTTTAATTTTCCTTTCAAAATAGAACCCTGAAAAGGTTTCCGTTTTGATGTAGAACACAGTCAGAGTTACAGAACTGCAGACTCCATTTCCACATGCAGAAGTCACTAAACTCAGACTCTTGAGTAGATTTATGGACCTGAGCAATTCAAAACCTTGTTATTATCCTTGGTAGTTTTTTCGTCCGTAGACCATATCTCTTCCGTGCATTTATGGCCTCCATTCTTACAACAAAGTAGTAGAGCATTATGGGAAAGGGAGACGAGCCAGCACTTCCAGGCACGTATTAAATGTGATTTGTTTAGTTTGAAGTTCCATATTTTATTTTTCCAATTTCATGTTACTCATGCATAATATTAAAATATATTTTTTCTCTGTTTACACAAGGAGGAAAAAAGACATTTTTCTGAAAAGGCTTTCTATATTTGAAGAACTGGGTTCTTCCACTTATGCTGAGAATTTTCTGAGACTAGCTGTCATAAAAACAAGAGGAGTGCTGTATGTAGCCCTTTTATGTTGTGAAAGTATAGTTGGGAAAAATACCAAGAACATCTCTGTCATTAGGCTGATGAAGTCTCATGAACTTTCATTGAATTACAGATGTTCATATCAATTGTGCAAATTTTACTACTGTCTTTGTAAATCACTTCTACATTTCAGCAATTTCCCTAGTATTCCCACAAAGCCTATGGCCCAGTTCTGCAAACTGTATAAGCATTTAATCTTAGCATTAATTTCAAGCTTATTGAAATATATCTTTAAAACAGATTTAAAGCATGCAGCTTTTAATTTTGAACTAATGCATGCAGAATAGCAGATGACCCATAGCTGATGACATGCTTATTAGAGTAAGATTACTGAAACACATTCCAGTGGTAGTATTTATGAGGGAAATAATGTCAGACATTTGCTGTCAGATCTTTGAGGAATATTTTCTCAACTCTATTTTAGGATAATGCAATTTTAAATTATGCATTATGGCAGCATACGACATTCAGTGTCAGTCATAGGCCACGTGAAAGGTTAATGACCTCTGAAGAAGCTTTCTTGATACACTTTTTTTTTCAAGCAAATGATCTCTGTGACTTTCTGTGACGTTTGTACAACATGAAGTTGCGTGTCGCACCTTGGCAGTGACCAATGTAATCCCTCCTAGTATTAGTCTCTCCTTGCTTTAAGAGAGCTTGTGAATCAAACTTTTTATTTTCTTTCATGTCTGTTTTTCATTCAGACACTAGATTCTGCCATTGTACTTTGCTGTTTCTCAAAATCTGTCTTCATGATATGAAATACACATGCTGATGTTCAGGACCTGGTTGTTTAGGGGAGTCAGAGGTGCATGTAAAAGCTATTTGTCTTTCTTAATGATCTTTTTTGTGCCATGCAAATTGAAACAGTTTTGATGTACAAGCAGGCCAAGTAATTGGATTTTTTTTTTTATTTCATTGACCTGGAAGATTAGGATGACATAAAAAAAATACTATTTTTGCATTCAAAGAGTTTTATTAAGCAAGACAGTAAATTTTGGTTTTATATATATATATGTATATATATATATACACACACACACATATGTATTTTTTTAAATTGATGAATGTTATTCTTTTAGATGACATTTGGACTTAGGGTGATTTGGCATGCAAGTTTTGAAATGAAATGCATTGACTTTTCTAGGTATTATTTCAGAGAATTTTGTAGTTAAGCTATCCTGGACAAATTTGGAAATATATTTCATTAATTTAAACCTCATTTTCTAGCAAGTTATCTAGCCTCCAAAATTAAAATTGTACTTAGGCTTGTGAGTCAGGACAGGTCAAAAAGCATTAAGAGGCCTGAAGACATTTTAATACTTGAAGTTTATATAATGATAATCTTAAGTGAAGGTCCGTTTGTCATTTGTAACAGCAAACACGGCTTTTGCAAACTTTTTGCAGATTCAGTGCTGTTCTCAGAACTGGGCCTGCAAACTGCTGGGAGCCTGTGTGGTACGTGTTGTGTGTATCAAAATGAGCAGTACGGTTCCCAGGAGAAGCAGACAGGGCTGTTAATCCCAGATGTCATTGTGCGAGGGGTATGTCATTGCTGATCTGTATACGATGAAGATAAACACTTCAATATTAAATACGGCTAAAATGTTTGTAAATTGTAAACATTTGTAGACTTTTTTCTTTCTTTTTTTTTTGGCAAGGACATTTCCTAGTACTTTTAGCCTTTCTCATGACAAATGCCAGCAGAGAAAGGAGGATTTCTTCTTCCTTAGAAAAAGGCACAGAATTACACCCCTCTTTCCCTGCCGCTTGATGGTCACGGGCTTTACAAAGCAGTTTGCAAGCCCCTCACTGTTTCACCAGTGTGTTTCTGGTCCCGGTCTGCGTGACGCCTTCCTGTGCCTGGCAGCGCCTGCTGAGCTCTGCCACCTTCGGGACATTCGGTGGCCGCCCCATACAGTCCAAGCTAGGGCTACTGAACTCAGTTTATTCACTAATTCAGGGCTTCCTTAAGCTACTCTGAAGAACCTGACCCATGGCCCGTCTGTGTCCGCAAACCCCACCGAGCCTGTGAAAAGCAGGTGGGGATACTGCGAAGTTGCACTGAAATCTGACTGAAGTGAGCCTGAGCTGGAGAAGGAAAGTGCTTTGCTGCCTGGGAAAATGGTTAATATTGTCTTTGTTGAAGGTAGAAGCATCATTATTGTTAACGTTTCTGTAAGAGAGTCTATTGCAGTGTATTCAGATCACGTTTTAAGTGGGACGACTCTACACTTGAATGCAAGAGGCTGAATTAAAATAAAGTAGGAGTCTCTCTGACCAAGGAGGCTACTAGTGGCCGCGGATCCTGCTGATGTCTCAAGAGGAGCTGTGCAGCCATCCACATTTGTCCATTTCAGTTTCTACAAGGAAAGAGGATTTTAGAGTCACTATAGAATACCAATAGGTAAAAAATGAATCTTGATCTTCTCTGACATACAGCAGCCTTGTATCAGTACAGCCCCAATAAAATAGAAGCAAAATCTTGCTTCTGTTTTTCACCAGCATGAGTTAGCTAAAGCTGCTGAGTGTTGTGTTTCACTCTGTGGGATACACTGAATGTTATGCTAGGTAAGCATGATACTGTGGGCAAAGGCTAAAAAATGGGGAAAAAATGTATTTTTCCCCCGATGCCATACTGTAATTTGTTTAACCTTTGAAAATTATTTTTTAAGAAGATTTGTTGGCAGGAGTGTGGAGAACTAAACACATCATAAGTTCTGTGTTACATTTCAGCTCAATATGATTTAAAGTGGAGGTGATATTAAAAACTGAAAATAGTTTATAAATGCACAAAAAAAAATAAAAAACTCGAGGAGAGGAGAGGAGAGGAGAGGAGAGGAGAGGAGAGGAGAGGAGAGGAGAGGAGACGAGAGGAGAGGAGAGGAGA
>JAUBNY010000269.1:240696-271950 GCA_032275445.1 Crypturellus soui | reverse complement strand
CCAGAGAGGCTGTGGAGTCTCCTTCTCTGGAGATCCTCCAAACCCGCCTGGATGCCACCCTGTGCCACGTGCTCTGGGTGTCCCTGCTGGAGCAGGGGGGTTGGAGTTGATCCCTAGAGGTCCCTTCCAAACTCAAGCATTCTGTGATTCTGTGATTTTGCAGCTGTATGGGAGATTCAGTGTTTTTTATTGTTTTGGTTTGGGTTTTGCCCAAAAAGACCGTCACTTTTGCTTTGACCAGAGGCCTCAATAACTTAGGAATATGGACAGCTTACTACATTCATCTGTTGGAAGTTACAGCATCTGCTCCTGCAGCTGCACACATAGACTTGGAAATGCACGTGCTTGGCTCCCCAAAAGCATTCCTCACTTGTAAAGAAAAGAGCAAAATTGTTCTGCTATAGGAATAAAGAACTGTTCAGTTCAACTATGGTATCATCCTGTGCAATATTCAGAATGATTTCACTTGCCATCAGTCTCTAGGAGTTAATAAAACAAAATGAATGCTAAAAAACAATTGCTGCCTTATGCCTGAGGCTTGTTAATTTTATCATACTGTTGAATAATTTGGATCTCATTTAAGGGATTAGTTAACTTGACAAGTGTAATTGTTGCTCTTGGGTAAAAGATTGATGTCAAAAGTGTTTAGATTTAGGGTATCAATAATACCTTTGTAAAGGAGTTGTGTAATTTTTTTGTCTACTCTCACTTCTAACACATTTCTAAGAACTTTTGATGATGGCCTCAGTTTCAACTGAATTTAGCAACAGAACACTGAGTACCATGTTTTTGAAAATGCTAAAAGTTTTCAAGCAATCTAGTAAGAAGTTAGAGAAATGTTTCTTGTAAAATGCAGGCACATCATAAAAATTTTGTGAAGACTTCAGAACCTAAAATGTTTTGAGTTTTTGTAAGAATAACATTGGTTCTCAGAGGTATACCAGTTTGCAAAAGAAACCAAAATATTGTAGAATTGGATAATTTATCACATATATCAATAATGAGATGTATCTGTCACAGGTGACAGTTTTTATTTTGCAAGAGTGCCAGATCGATTGTGCATGTTAGATAGCCAGTTGTCTGTCTGTATTGTCTGCCTACTTAATGAGTTGAGTATGAGAATATTTAGAGAATCATCCAAGCAGAGTTTTAAATCAATTTCTCTATCACAAAGGCTGCTAAGAATCAATCTACAAATTTGAGAACTTTAATTTTAGTCTTATTTCTCTGGTTACATATCATCATGACAGAAGACACCTGGTTTGTGAAACAGTGATAAGTGAATGTTCCAGTGGTCTAGATGCATTGGGAATTTCAAGACAACTGTGATATCAAAATACATGGTCCGTCACTGTTAAAGGTAGTAAGAGTTTTGTTGCTAATTTTCTGAGGAACAGGACCTAGTCCTTCCCAAACAGGGCTTCACAGTAAGGAGTGCACAATAACAACATCTGAAAGTGTGAAAATATTCCTAATTAGGAAAAAGATAGGAATATAGTTAAATTTTATCAGAAGATACACACTTTTGCACTAGAAAACAATTTTGTTTGCCAGTCTTACCTAAAAGAAGGTAATTTTGAAAGTGGATGTCTGGGCTTCTGGATTACTGTTAACACACAAGGAACAGCAGTATGTGAACAGAGCCTTTTCTATATCAGCCACAATATCCTTAGGGCTGCTGGCCAACTAGTCAGCAGATCTGGCATAATTCAGTTTGGAAGTTTTGTAGTCACAGGCCACTAAGTCAAGAATACAATATTATCCCATGAGGTTACAGGCTGTCATCTTTAGATGCGTGAGGAATAAAGATTTAATTGATAAAGGAACACTGTGCATTTTGGGGGAGACAGGTACATTAACTTTTAGAGCTTTGAGATTGAAATCTCAAGTGCCTGAAGTTAAATAATAAAATTTCCGCATCTATAATTAGGATGCATTAATGAAAACTATTTATTTTTCTAAAATAAAGATTTTAGAGTAATGGTCTTCTCCAAACAGAGGAGGAGATTTTTTGTTCAACGCTTTGAAAACCTTGCAAAAATGTCTTGCATTATTTCTCGGTGCTGTACAAATGCAGAGTGCTACCCACATCATGCTGGCCACTAGTATGGCAGAATAGAAACAGATTTTAACAGTGGAACATAAAATGAGTGCTGAGGATTTGACATTCAGACTACGCCTGTTTTCAGGGTTCCAAATAAGTTCTAGTTTGGTTCCATGGACTGAACATCTGCCTGTTAACAGCTGGATTGCATCAAATGCTTAGCTACAGCACATCTTCTAGCTTCACTTTTCCTCAAAAGAAACCATTTTGCATGTTTCAAGAATGCTTCACTTATTTACCAAGCATAGTAAGGGGCACAATTGGAAGATTTTTTTTCACATGTACACTCCTGAACCAAATAATAATGCTAGCACAGATATGCTTCTGTCATAAACACATAACATAAGAATGTAATAATATTCTGAGAGGGGAATGGCTGATTAAACAGTGCACAGAATCACAAAGCTAGGGTTATATGGAATCTCATAGTTACTTAAAGGATTTCCTTGAGGATCAATCACATATAATCATTTGTAATAAATATTTGTCTAACCTCTTCTCAGAAAGGATATAGTATGGTCTTCTGAGTACCAAATATGTTGACAATTTCGTTCAGATTTTTTGAAATTACCTTTGCATTTTTTTCTTAGCTAAAATTTACAAATCTCCTAAGGGAAAACATGAGTAAGATGAAAACAAGATAACATGTAAAACTAACCTTGGAAAAGGACACTGGTTTGTACACAAGCTAGTATTAGATGTGATGCTCTGTGAAAGGTGCTAATTTTCCTTTAAACTAATCAGAATTTTGCTTTGAAGGTTCTGCTGCTACTTCAAAGCACTGAAGGCTCTATCAAAAATTGCAAAGACATTGACAACCTGCAGTCCTTCTAGTCAGATACAGTCCTGTGCTTCCCATTAGCATTAGGCCACTGGTTGAAGAATGGTCATTTCTGTTCTGAGTGACCTCTACTGTGTTCAGTTGCCAGCTGTTTCATCACTCTTCTCTCTCAGGAGTTTCTGCTACAAGCATGATTCAGCTGATTATCCAGCATCCACTAAACTACTGAAAATTACAGGCTGGAGTATTAAGGAAATCTTAAATTAACATCATTTTATATCTCCATGAGGTCCTTGTCACTACTGCATCAAAATGGGACTTCTGAGAAAGGGATGGAAAGCACAGCCAAGGACAAGAACCAGCACAGTCCATCTGGTGCAAGCTATTTCTGCTCATACATTAGAAACTTCTGTTTCCCTTCCTGTATGTTCATTACTTCTTGTCCCATCCACAGTATAAAGGGAAATTGGCTTGTAACTTTTTTTTTTTGGAATGCCCAGCTAGTATACTGAAAGATAAAAAAGAGATTTCAAAAAGCTATGACTTCCTAATGTTTCAGGATTTAAATCAGTCTCTACTGGTGATCACACTAGAACCTATGTGGGGTCATGTTATCCAATGTGTTTTCAAACACTAGTTTTCTTCCAACTTTTCCTAGAGTACTGACCACAGTTTGTAAGGGAGGCTGACCCTGATCTGACCTAGAGTAGCAATTCCTATTTTTACCCTGTTATTTGCTCTTGCAAATGAGTTTGCACGAGGGAAATCCTATGGTTTGGCAATTGCAATGCAATTACAAGCCATGAAGCTTTTAAAATTAGACCTCTGTCATCCAGTATCACTGATCTATGGGTTTACTGTCCCCTCTCACTGCTGAAGGTTAGTGTAGTTGGAGTTTGATATAGGAGATTACAAAGAATGCCATACAAATGATGAATAAAGGCACTGAATGGATCAGTGACATTTTAAATTTTAATGCAAGTAAAATTCTATGGAGTCTTCAGTGCTTTGATCTCGAAGGAGTGGGAGAGCCTTCAAAGCAATATTCTGATTAATTTAAAGGAAAATCAGCACCTTTTGCAGAACATCACATTGCATACTAGCTTGTATACAAATCAGCATTCTTTGCTGAAGTCATTTTTGCATGTTATCTTGTTTCCATCTTACTCATGTTTTACCTTAGAAGACTTGTAAACTTTATCGAGGAAAAAAATGCGAAGGTAATTTCATAAAAATCTAAAGGAACAAAATCAACATAAGTGACACTTGGAAGACCATACTGCATCATTCATGAGATATTTAGCTAAAAGCCTGCAAGAAGCTAGGAAATAATAAGGAGGTCTGGAATCACTGCCCCTAAGATACTGGTGTGTCTGCCCCTAAAACATTTGTGTGTAGACATGTCTATGCAAAGTGAGGCTTAATTTTAAACATGGAGAAGATTAATTTAAACATGGGAGGGAGAACATGCAAAATAGAAAGAAAAATGTGTGTTTTTGAGAGAAGCAAAGTTCCTATATGTCGTATATTCCTATGTTTCAGATAAAGTGAGAGTCCAAATTATGTGGGTAATTCTTATTTTATTTAGCTATCTTCCTCCGTTTAAGCTTCTGTCAGCAGGCCGATTCAAGCTTTAGCTAGATCTCTATGTATGCCTCACAGAGGGGTAGGTAGGCAGGGGCTATGTCACCATTTCTGGGCACTTCAGTGGTAGTCTTTCCTACCAGCTTTACTTAGAATCGTTTTGGCGGGGTCTTTAGTGGAGGGGTTGTTTCACTAATTTCCATACTGAAGTAGCTTCATGCCTGATAGAGACACACAGAACTTGCATCAGTAAAAACTGAAAACGGAATTACTATCAGTCCCTGATCAACCCATATATAAAGGTGCATGTGTATTGTTATCTTAGTATTTTTACTGGCCATCAAATTTTTATATTTGATAGAAGTGTTCAGTACATTTTGCTAGAAAATAAACAAAATGGTAAAAGAATTTGCCATGTAAATTTCGAGAGAAGCGTATCAGTTTATTCAGAAACAAATCTATAGATGAGCTTCTTGCTGTTGAGCATGGAATGAGTATCCCCAAGATAATTATTTGAGGTCGATGAGTAAAGCTTTCAAACACAGACCTGATGTAGGCAAAACAGATTTAATCCTCTCCAAATCTGTTTTCCAGAGATGTCATGAAAATAGTGTGAAATTTGGTTTTGAAAATGTGATGTAAAAGCATGACTCTATATTCAAATGTAGTTGCCCAGAAGATCCTAACAGACCACTTCCTGTCATTCAAAATTGATTATTTTCACCCAGTTCTGCTGCAGAACTGAACTTTATTCATGTCAAGATTCCTGAGTGAATGTTAAGTGAACTTATTTCTAACCATGTCCAATACCTGGTAAAAATAAAAGAAACAGAATAACCTCCATATTCATCCCAAGCATCTACTGGGGTTCAAATCAAAGTCCCTTTAACTGCCATTCAGTATGAGTGACATTTATTTCAGACTAGTTTGTTCTTCTGTCTTGTATAAAGCTAAAGTTATCCTATTACTGCATTCTGAATAAATCAGTTGACATTTGAAGAACTGATAAGTGAAAAGCCTGCTCATGAAAAAAATTTAAAAAGTAAAATAACGATAATGCTTTCTCCTGAATTCTTTATGTGATTTCAACAATTTCTGGTGGTATATATGTATGTATGTGTGTGTATATATGTATATGGTTACTATTGCAAGACCTTTTCTACATCTTTGAAATCTCCAGGGAGCTATTATGTAAGAAAAACAAATGAGTGCTTGTTTTCAGATTTGCTCAAAAATTCTGCTTTTCCTGATACTCTTTCATCTGGCGCTAGCATGATGACACGTTGTTGAAAGGCACGCAGCTGATAATAACAAGGGCCGTGCAGCTAAACATCAGTACAACCATCAAGTTGCAGTAGAATTCAAAAACTAAGCATCGGTTCCAGTATATCACCGTCTTCACTCAAACTGAGCGTAATAATCAGCCTTGTCTTTGAATATTTGCATCCTTTGTCTGTGCTGTTATTCTGTGGGGGACTCTTTTCCTTCAACCATTAAGATTTCAGTGCACAAGGGTGTGACTAATATCTATTATTTCATAATTGCACTGAAGTAAATATTTAGTTCTAAGGGTACACCTAAACTCAGCTAGCTCAGCTGGCAAAATCCCCTGATTCAAACATAGCATTTGATATCAGAAAGCCTTTACAGGTAATGTTACCTCCAGGCATAACATAAACTAGGGCAAGAAAGAGCATGATTTTGTCAGTACAGTGATGCCTACTGTAAGAGTTTTGCCAATTAGCTGTCATAACTAGAGGCTGTGCTTTTTTCTTTATCTCCTCCACGCTAGCCATGAAGGCAGCACTATGGAGCGTAGGCCAAGTCCTTGTTGAATCACAACTTAAAACGTTATCACTTAATGATCATTCTTGTCAAGATGATAAAAGCAAAAATCAAAGCTAAGTTTTCTATTCTGTAAATTTCATATATGAGAAAGGAACTTCTGTCATATCAGTACGAGGAAAGGAGTCCACATACTTGAAGAGAGAAGAAAAATATCACTCTCAAGAAACATATTTCTCAAATGGAGGAATATTAAACTCAGTATTTGCTAATTTGGTCTTGGGCTGCGCTCATACTGCATGATTTCCAGCAGCTGCATTACCAAGATTTTTCTTTATGTGCATATTGGGTACAAGCTATTAGCTGCTATTTTGAGCTCCTTGCTTTCTTCAAAAGCGCAACCTCTGTAAACATTATCACAGCCTTGGGACTGTGTAAGTGGCTGGATATCTTTATAAATATATAAATAACCTAAATTAATAAAAATAAATAAATTAAACAAATAGGCAGTGTTCAGAGTCATTATTAGCTTAGCCAGATTGTCTGCCCTTAGTGGCTTATCTCTGGCTGACCCCAACAGTTGAGGGTAAGAAAAAGAGGGAAAAGAAAATAATTGCTTTTCTGCTGCCTAAGCTAAATAATTATCTAAAAAACCCCACAGCTATAGTTTACCCACCTCATCTATGAGGGAGTCAGGGATGGCCAGGAGAAAGAGACCTATTAATTACTTGTAAGATGACATAAGAAACAAACATTGTGGTCAATAAAACATACTAGCTCTTTTTAAATCCTTAGTTGTACTTTATAAAGCACTGCTTATAGCATAAAGAAGAAACAAAAATCTTTCTTCTTTACAATATCATCTTCCAATTTGCCAAACAAAACAAAAACAGCACTTGAAACACTGATTTCCAGATGAAATCAGAGGGTGTATGTGGTTCTGCTTAACAAAGACTATGCTGCATGACAACTTCCATAGTCCCTGTTTTGCTGGCACTTTAAATCAAGTAATATTGTTTTGGAGTTATTAGAAATGGGTTAGGTCACATACTAAGCCCAGAGACTTGCAACAGCTGCTTTTAGCTAAGAGCACCACAGAGGTATTAGCAAAATGCTCCCATTCTTCATCAGCTACAACAGGGAATGGCAGCATTGCTCTTGTGGACATGGCAACTTCTGACAGCTGAGAGAAAAAATGTATATATCCGTGTGGTGCCTGGAATGCAAAACAGGAGAAATGTGTGCTTCCCTGATTGTGTCTAATATTCAAGATATTGATGGAGCCAGCAAGCTTGTGTTGTTATCAGGGCTGCACACCATGAATACATAGACTTAAACTGGCTTCTCCAGGTAAAATAAGTCTTCATCATATTACTTATATGGGAGTCAGTTTCAGGAGTATATCTTCAGAACATATTATTGATAAATTTTCCTGTAAAAGATAAGCCCCCAAAAGGGCAATGTCAGCATCTCTCTTTACAGATGCACATGCTCTCCTGGTACTGGAGATATTCTAAAACTGCAAGTGGCAGGTCAGGGGAATATTTATTGAGACAACGGATCTCATGATCTGAATTGCAATGTAGTGCTGCAGTAAGTCATAAATTCACTTTTTTTCCTTTTTTTTCTTAAATGAAGCAAACACAAGAAAACTAGATGTTGTTTAGGTTTTTACTTGATTTTTTAAAAGAAGATGGACATTGTTCAGATTTGTGGGCCACTATTTGGGAAATTCTTTAAGGAGAATATTCTGCCAAGAACTGAGTTTCCAGGCTGCACATAGCTGGCACATTTTTATGAGATATGTCCATTTTTTCCTTCCTGCTGCCTATATATATATGTATATATGTATATACATACATATATACATATATATATAAACTGTGCAATTTTCTATTGTCTGGTTATTTTCAAAGGTACTAAGCATAAACAGCTTCCATCAGAGTGATAAGAACACAAAAGTATACATGTGTTAGCAGAGAGGTTGTACAGCAAGGTGTCACAGCTCCTCTAACTCCATGACAAAAACAAGTTTGTAAATATACACACATACACACATAGCTCATGGCAGAAGATCTACTCTGTATTTACTCCCACTGAGTAGCTGCAGATACTTTGGGAGTAAAATTTACTAATTTCTAATCTTCCATTCAGTGTGTTGGAGCAGAGCCCAGCACTGGGCTTTTCCCTTTTCTTCTGTTAGCTTGATAACTGCAGACCTGGCTGCAGCAGGGAAGGACGGATCAGTGACGCTACCAGGATGATGGTGTAGAAAGACAGGATAAATCAGAGAACGGATTTTGTTTGTGTTTTTTTGTTTCCAGGAGGACAGAATTTGGCAATGGGAGTCCCTAGTGCGAGGTCAGGGGAAAAGAGGAGCTGTAGCTCCTTGAGTCCAGAAATGCAGCAGCTTTCCCAGCATTTTTCAGGAATCTTCTCCAGGGAAGAGAAGATGCCAGATTCCTTCTGGAATTGTCTTTGGGAAATACTGGTGGCTTGCTGCTTCTTGTCAGATAAGGATAAGCTTCTGCAGCTTTCTGAAGACTTTTACTTCTGCTGGCTCTAAAAGCCAGCTTTGCTGGCTGTTTCTGCTAAGGCACAGCCTATACCTCTTGTCTCCAACTGCTGAGCAGGGAGGGTAGAGAACCTGCTTGGAAAGAAGCTTTTTGCCAGAAGACATGAGCAGAGTTTTCAGAGTGCAGCCGAGGCAGCTAACGAGTTTCAGCCGTTGTCACAGGAAGATGCTGAGCCCTGGGACTTTTGCTCTGCACTCAGTCGCTGGCTCCAACAAATTCCATAGCACATCAGACTCAGGTGTTCTCCTGAGGGATGCTGTTGCTGTCCACATCTCTGGCTGGAGGACATGTCCAATTCCTCTCCCTAGTGTTAGGGCATAAGAAGCAGTGGCAGGTCTGCGGGTGTGCTCTTCTTGGCACACTCAGGCATCTTGCTTCCAGGTGAAAATGCTGCACGAGGAGGCAAATATAGCATGCACCATCAGGGAGGATGAACAGGGGGGGTCCTTGCAGAGACCTTGCAGAATCAAGAAGCTGAACTCTACATAACCGGGAAGGAGGAAGAACAGACTACCCTCAAAGGAGCCCAGAATGGAAAAGATGGGAAACTTACCACTTCCAGCAAAGCAGCAAAGGCTTTCTTCTGGTTCTGCAGTTATAGAGCGGGTACAGTGCTCCAGCATCATATGTAGAAGATGATCCTCTGTCAGAACCAGCTGAATCTCAATCTGGACTATGTAGTCTGGACTACGAAGTAAAGAAGAGGGACAGTTATCAGAGACTGTCTTGCAGGAAGCTTTGTGTGGTGTCTTAGGAGGCTTTCTATTTGATGGATGGAATATTCACATTGCTGAGAAAAGACTGCAAAGGCTTGACCAGCCTGTGGCCTATTGACTCTTTCTGCTCATCCATGTGGACACCACTGATACTTACACTTAAGTGTATCATCAGGAGTGACTACAGATGCCCAGGGGCAAGGGCGAGCAGAGTGAGGGGAGACTCTACCCAGAGCCTCTGGAGCAAGACACAAGGCTGTGAAGTCCTACTGTCTCTTGAAGTATCCGTTCCCTCTCCTAATTTAATTATCCCAATCCTCACTGCTTCCAGCTTGTCCCTCCTGTCTCTCCAAAACCTCCGAGCATGTCCCTCTCACTCTCCATGGAAACTAATGCACCACCACCGAATAACTGAATTGCTGTTTGTTAGTGCCTTTACGGGATTTGTCGGCCTAGGGAAAGTTGGTCTTAATGAGAAAAGATGTGACATATAACCCCCTTCTTTTTTTCTTTATTTTTGAAATTCTGTTACCTATATGCTATTTTTGGAGGCATCACGTATCTAGATAATAGTCTATTGTCGTATTCTCCTAACCTTGTAGCCTCTCATTTTTGACTCTAGACTCAGTTGAGTGTTGTGAATTCTTGGTCATACTGTTCAGTTCAATAACTAAACCTAAAAAATTTAAGTAATCCTAAGAAACTGGAGCATTAAGAAATGAAGAACCCCAAAATGTGAATTATTTTAAGAAAACGAGAACTCTGAACTTGTACAATTGAGCAAGTTTGAGAGTGGAAATTTAGCTTAATGAGTCAGTTCTCTGGTCTGGAATATTAGAAATACTATATAAAATATTAAAAATACAGATAAAATCTTAGAAAAACAAATTTAGCAAACTTGTATAAAGTATATGTTGTATTGTCATCTTTACTTTTGTGCATCTTTGCTGTCACTGGAGTTGGCAAAATATTCCATTGAATTTTGGTGATGTCAAAAATTTGCATGCTGAAAAGGACAAATTTACTATCTGTAGTCTATTCACAATTATTTATGGGACACGTTTAGACATCAACTACATTGAAATCCAAGACAGTATTATTTCTGTGTTTAAAACCACTATCTACAACATGTTTCTTAATATTATATATATTATTTAAAGGAAAATATTGTCTTCATTAAGATTTCAAGCCATTTGCTTGAGCCATATGAATGGTTGATAATATTTCATTATTCTTTTTTTCTTTCTAGAAGATAAATAATTGCATAAGCGTATCATTCTATTCTTGTGTGCTTTATAGTCTCTGAAATACTTATTGACTGCATATCAAGTATAAAAGAGGTCTTTTAAAATGTTGACAATTGTTGAAGGTATATCTGAACACCAAAAATACTCTGTTTGTTTTGGTCATTTGCTTATTTCATGCAATAATATATATATATATATTTTAATAAAAATGTCACAGGCTGTAATAAATCCTCTCAATACCTTTTATGTTAAAGATTTGCAACTATTGTGGCATATATTACTGTCTGGAAAAAACAATTAGCAATACGGTCTATTTTTAAAAATGTTTTGGTTTTGTGCTTTTCGCTAAGATAGAAAGCCTGATAGAACGGACTTTCCTTGATAAAACTGAAGGGATGAGAAGCACACTTCTGAAAAACTGTTCAGAAAATAAAATACAAGCTGCTGGAGCTACATAAAAAAAAAATCTCTCATTGAAATACTGGCTTTACATGTTATCTGTTCATTGCAGAAGATCTGGCAGATGAACTAATACTAATGAAATATCTGTCACTGTGAAACACGTTAGTTTTTCATATTTAGCACTCACTACTTAACAGACAAAAATATGACTTAGTTATAAACTTAGTTTATAAATCACCAGTACTTCATTTTGAATAAGAAGGTTAAATCACCTGAAGCACATATATAAAAATACCTAAGGTAGTATTTTTTGAAAAGTAAGAATCATTTTTTGCAGGAATATTTAGACAGTTGCATCACCTGCTGAATATTCAGGCATTTTGATGTATATACTCTCTTTCTTCACCTTGGAAAGTCAAATTATTGTGTGAGATGCTAGAAATAAAGATAGTTTTGTCTGCGGTGTTGAATGTATCTACTTTTGGATCCCTGGCCAAAACTCATGCTGTCAGGCTCCCTATGTCCATCCACCAACTGCTCAGGAAGAATTGGGTGCCCAACGTGACTGTAGATGCACTGGGGAAGTCCACCCAGTGCTGGGTGAAATGACCCCCAGTGTTGGCATCTCCATTCAAGCACTCATTTTGGCTCCCAGTGTCCATCAATGTCTAGAAAAATAATTTGATTGTGAGGGACTGGTTGCTTGATTGTACCAGAAAGCAGTTGCTGCTTTGTAAGAAGGACCTATATTGATTATAAGCTGCTGCTGCTAGGGCTTAGGAGACAAACCATGGAATAGGAGGTAGATAAACTCCAAAATCCAGTTGGCCCCTCTCAATCCCTGTGGCTTTGCTTTGAATATGTAAAAATAGATTAGTATGCTTACTGTTGTTTCAGTCTGCTGAGATATTGTATGGATTAAATTTATGAAAAAATATCAATTTTCCAATTAAAAATCTGCCTTGTGAACATTTACCATTTCAAATGTTAACATCTAAAATATATATTAATGATTGAAACAGAACAAGAAAATTAAGGTTATTTTGCTATCTTCATTTAGTACTGGCTGTCTTAATTTAGTATTTCTTATGTAAACTTGTTTGAATTTAAGAGAAGCAGCTGAGTTTACTGAGTCAGTAGTTCTTGATTTGTGTTAACTTACTGTGTTGTAATATTTTTTCTTATATTGAAGTGTAACTGATATACATACACATATGGTCTTAAATCAGTTGCTTTTTTTTCTGTTTTCTTTCACCTGGGAGAAATATACTTATGAATTCTCTTTATACCAGTGGGTAGTTTTGTGCTGATGTATCCTTTTCATCATGTATGACTTGAAAGACTTTTTGTTGTGGCTTGTGTGACAGATCTGAAGAGAACTTAAAAACACTACTCATGTTCCTAGAAAAGCTAGCATAATGAGATAAAATATATCTTTTTCTATTAAATATATCTTTTTCTTGGCTTCTTTCATAATAACAGCAGTGAAATGCCATTCAACTATAAATCAGATTTATCATTAGTGTTGATTTAGTAGAGTAAAATAGTAAATAAATGACTCAGTATTTTTCTATAATTCTACAAATAAATTAATAAATCAATCAGCTCACAAAAATAAAAAAAAAGTTATAGTCTATATAAGGTCTTTCAAAGAAGAGACTACAGCGTTTTTCACACAAACTTTACCAAGAGAGCTAGGAGTTCACACAAACTTTACCAGGAGTCTGCCTTCTGAATGTGACCTTGCATAGCAAACTAGCACATCTCTCAGTGTCCTTCAAAGAGCACCGTAATTATTCTTCCCAGAACTGAGTTTCTAAGGATTAAAACTAAAGTTCTGATAGTGGTAAGTACAGGTGCAGTGTTATAAGTGAAATGACTAGAAATATTGAAATATTGATTTTAAATCTCAATATCAGTACAGTATTGGATTTAAGAATAGTGCTTAAAATTAAAAAAAAAAATAAAATGGAATATGGATTGATATCCTGTATTGTTTTCAACTTGCTGTGTGAAGCACAGTGAAGGATAATTTATAAAGAACATAAATCCCAAAGTCTATGAAGTACTGTATGTTTTATGTTGAAAAGTTAGTAGATAACTGTAGCAATAAAGGAAGACAATTTTTTGTGAATGGGGAAGGGATGTTCTCAGTATGCGTGAACTCTGATGATTCATTGTTAGTATAGGTGTTCAGAAAGGGACATTTTGCTTTTCCTTCCACAACAATAAGGATCTATGGGCAGCACTTAAAATTGTTGATGAAAAATGAAAATAAAATCAAGAGTTACCATTTCCCTCTCCATCTTGGTCACTGGAGGACAAGTTGTTTTTGTTAAGGCTCTCTGAGGTTTTGAAGCAGAGGACAGGACTGAGACTGGAGACATGCTCTTACTTAGATCCGTACTTGACTTTAAAAACATGACCAATTAGCACATATTTCTGTGCTAATTCTGCAGAATCAGCCATCATACCACAAGTTCTTTTACACTGTCAATTCCAAACCTTTTGCCACCACTACAAATATCTTATGACGAGATGTGTGGCAGGGAACTGAAAGCAAATTCCTTCTAACAGTTACCTTTGCTATGAATTACCTTTCTAAGTTGTAGCATCTTTTACATGGAGAAATCTTCAATGAGGCACTGACAGAAATAAACTTTTGGCAAGTCAACCACAGTTAATCGTGGTCTGTGAACCTTTCCTGAATCCTTCCAGTTTCCATTACACATAAGTAACTTCCAGTCTTCCATGGATATTCCTGAAAGAGTATCAGATGATCTCCAAATATAAAGCATATGTTAAAACTTTTTGTGCTGTTTGTGAAGTTGGCTGTCTCTCCATTCACTCACTCAAAATCAGTGGGGCAAATTCCAGCATTCATGTCAAAGATGAAGGGAAGGCTGAGATATCCGACCAGTTGTTTTGCTGGAGACTAGACAAATGGCTGGAATAGTATTTCCATTATGAGGCAGTGGGGAAAGGCAGGTAAACTAAGCAAGCAGTGGGAAAGACAGGAACATTTTGGAGGACAATTGCTATTTACAGTGAGTTTTATGACTTTTACATGTGCTTTATTTGCTTCATATCTCATGTAAGTCTCCTCGAAGTCAGAGTATAAAGCAAACTATTTCAGAGAGTATTGCCTATAACTATACCTGAAAATTCAGCATCACAAAGAGGTTCTGCCTCCAGAGTACTTTTGTTCCCTACTAAACTGTAGTGGAAAGGGAACAAGACTCGAGTCTGGATTTTAAGCACAACTTACTGAATAAAATACCCACTTCCATTCTACAGTGTGAATATTCGTTTCATAGCAGAGGATCTTGCCTTTGAGAGACTTCAGTATGCTTTTTTAAAGGTACTTAAAGATTTGCTCACCGGTGGATTCCAAAGTTGCTTGACCAAACACTTGCTGCAAAGACAACTTACATATTTAACTTGTGCAGCTGTCTGTGGGCACATCTGTAGGCATGTCTGACTTTTCACAAGACTGAGAGGCACGGAACTCAGACACACTTTTCTAAATCTAGTGTTGAGCTTTCACGAGCCTTCATTTTATGGGTTGAATAAAAAGTTTTTGTGATTATAAACAGGCATTACTTGTTTCTTTTCTTACCCTTTCTTACCATTTTGCTTCAGTTGTTGCCTGTATGGATACTAATGTGGACCTGGTCACTGTGATATTCTTACCTAGTTTCCAGAGAAACAAGAAAACAGCAGAATCCACCATCAACAGTACTAAGATGAATTATCCCTAATCACTGCTTTATATTGAGACTTTGATTATTTCTTTGCAGGTGCGTATGTGCTTCAGGTAAAGGCTACAGATGCTGATGATCCCACCTATGGAAACAGTGCTAGAGTGGTTTACAGCATTCTTCAGGGGCAACCGTATTTCTCAATTGATCCGAAGACAGGTAAACAGTTTATCAGCAATCCTGGAAGATTTAAAATTTGCATTTCAGTAGATATATTGTTAATATTTATGAATAAATGTGGATTGTGCTGGTAGGATAGCCTTGTACCAGCTTTATACCTAAGCCAGTAGGATAACCTTATACCTAATGCTGCTTTGGTTACTGACCAAAAGTTTTTGAATGAATCACAATTTGCTATGAAAAGAGGAATGTCCACTTTCTCCCAGTCAGTCCTGGAATATCTGAAGTATGGATACACTGAAGTTCTTCCTTATTCTCTACCATTTCTTTATAGGTGAAACTCTGTGTTGCATGAACTCTTATTTCTTTCACTGGTATTATCATTATATATATCAGGTCTTCATTCTTTTCTGTCAGTATGCTAAACTTGGAGTGAGAAATTCTCTGATAATGATGATTTTGGTATATTGAGCTAATCTGGGAATGTGAGCTAATCATGTCCTGCCCTCTTTTCCTGGGCCATAGCAGGTTTGTCAGGGGCTGCTGGATGTGTAAGCAGAAAAGACAAATATGTTTAAAGAGACTGAAATACTTGGGAGTTCAGGAGGCCAGTTAATTAGGTATCTTGTCCTACATTTTTAAATGTCATTCTTGTTTCTATATTTAATAATTCAGTTAAGGAACCAACAGCCTACATGTGAATGCCATGTATTGCATCATCCTGACTATATTATAAGAATAGCTGTCTATATGACCCTTGCAACATACAGAGTTTTTCCTTGCTGTGAAGCTGCACTTTAGTGTTGGATTATGTGACTTTCTCCCTGATCAATGAATAATTTGGAGGCGAGAGCCACCTGAGGCTGTCTTTGCACCAAAGGGCACATTGCTCTGTCACATGCTCCATTTAGCATGTGATCATATTGCAATTTGCAGCCAGCAACTTTATTTTTTAAAACCGTATTGTGACTTCTTAGAGCGTTTGGGGGGAAAAAAGTTCTTTACCTGCAGAGTTTGTTTGTTTGTTTGTTTTTCATTTCAATCTTGCAAGGAGTGAAAAGGAACTCAATGGCAAGAAAAACCTTTACTGAAGACATAACATGTTCTAGTATGAGCTACCCAAGAAAAAATTAAGTTGCTAATATCCAAGGATATCCTTTTTCCCTGTTGCACTTTGAATTTCCTGTTATCCCATAAGTCACATGCTCTCATTTATTACTTGGTTGTGAATAGTGAGTGAACCTTAGGAGATGATAGCTTTGCACCCTGCTAGCCCTGGAACATTGTACAAATGAAGTGTTTCCACATCTTTCTACTAATACATTAAATGAGTTAGGTAGATTTTGGTGGCAAAAGAAGGGACACAACTGTAAAGGAAGAGTTATGAAAGCATAGTTAGCCTAGCATGAGCTTAAAATCCTACACCAGGAAAAAAATATATAGAGATTAATGCAATGAGCAGCAATGATGTGTTGTAATCTGTCTTACATTAGAAAGATCAGAGTTAGCTGTGGCTGTAACATGACAAATTCTGAATAATCATGCTGTTTAAATGTTACTGTAAAATGGAGAAGGCTTGAGCAACACTATGGATCTTCAAGCATTTCCATTTCCTTGTTTTATAACTGTAGAGATGATACAGTAGTTTTTATATTGCAAAGTTTCTGAGGCATGCAATATTATTTTTGCCATACACTTGCCTCCAGTGTTTTTGGCAAGAGGGGAAAAGATGGCCTTTCTGAAGCAAAAAGACATACCAAACGTTGAATTACTGGCAGATGGGCAAGGATTTGTTTGTGGTTTTGCTGCCCCTTACTTTTTTTTACAGTTTGAAACATTCCCTTGTAATTTTTTAAAGAACTTAAGAATATCCATACTGGGTGAGACCAAAGGTATCTTAATTGTATCTTAATTTCCAACAGTGATTACCTGCCCAGTTCCAGAGACGCGTGAGTGTTTAGTGATGTATCTGTCTCATGAGTATTCTCCCAGTTTCCAGCAATTTGTGACTTAGGAACTTCCTGATTCATTAGTAATCCACCAGTTACTTTCAGTAGCCCTGATTGTATACTTGGGGCTTCCTTGTTGATGCTTTGAGATTGCTCTCCTGGTTTTACACGGCGATTTTTTTAGCATATATTAGCACTCCACAGAAGGATAACACACTTTATGCTTCCTCTCTACTTTCTGTTATGTTGCTAAAATGTCCTTTGATAAACTTATTTCTACCTAATGTCCTGCTATGCTTGTGACGTCAATATTCTCTTTAAGGCTAGATGTCCAGGTTCTCCAGTTCCTCCATAACTAAAGCATTATTGTCCAAATTCTCACCTCAGTTGCAGTCTTGAAATCCAAACTGGTTTCAGCAAGAATATTAACATTAATGTTTATTCATAAGGTTATTCACAGAACCCACATTTTCTCTTCCATGTTAGTGGATCATCTCCTGTTGGATGGATTATGATCCATTAATTCATAATTCATTTATTATGAACTCTGCAAAGCATGTCTTCAGGCCTAGGTCACACATTTACCAGTTTTGGTTTTCAGCAGTCTTATTGAGATGATATTTCCTATCACAGTAGATAAAAGAAAAGAAAAGAAAAAAAGTAAAACTTTTTCAGTTCTGGGGCAATATTTTTTATTATTATTGTAAAAGCTTAAAGTAAAAGAGTTTAATAACACTCAGAATAGTATTACATGCACATGAGACCTTTACTTTAGAGCAAGTCTTCAAGTTCAAAGTTCAGATATTCTTTATGAAGCAGGAGCTGAATTACCAAAGTTTGCAGTCATTTCTTTCCCAGGGATTTTTATTACCATTTATTTTTATCTTTTACTGTGGTTAGATATCTTTAAGTCATCTCTGTCCCATCCATATGAGCAGATAGTTTTGGTACAAATAGTGGTTTTCATCTATGCTTTTGAAATAGAGCAGATAGATAGATAGTGTACGGAAAATTGCCTATGAAGTGTTAGACAGGAAAATGATTCTCATCATTGATTTTCTTTTTCTTTTTTTTTCTTTTTTTTTTTTTTTTTTACTGGAGACTGAGATTTCTTACAGAAAAAATATGGAATACCTTCAAACTTCCAGATGGGAAAAAGAGTGGTGATTGAGCACTTCACTACTAGACTGATAGCTAATTCTTCATTTTCTGTGGACTATTAAGAATATTTCTAACTGAGAAAACCACTCAATAGTACCTAAAACTGTTACAAAAATCAGATGAATTGCATCTCCTGCTCATAACATGCCATCAGCCCAGGTCTTTGGTTTTTTCATCTTCTATTACTGTGTTTTGCATAGCTTTTTGATTTAAGAATAAGCATACCAAGAATTTTGTAAAATACTGTTGAATGTACACTCAACACAATATAAAAACATACATTATTTAGTTATATTCAGTTATAGTCAACCTACTTGCGAAAAGACTTTTTTTCATGTTTACTACTTACTGCTTAAATTCTTAATAATATTAATTGTTGTCATGATGCCTGTTGCCATGACAGCACTAACTTCTTAGGTAGTTTAGCTCCAACTTTACAAATATGCATTTTCCTAAATTTTTACAGCTGGGGTGTTTTAAAATTCAATATTTCTGTCTAGATCGAACAAAGCATTGAACAGCACTGTTTTCAAAAACTCAAAGCATACTGCTGCTGTATGTAAATGCTCTTCATTATTTCAAGTATTTGCTATTCCTATTCCAGATCTATGCAGTACAGTAAATGCCATGCTGAGATAGAAAATAGTTATTATTAATTGTTATTATCATAGTCAGTGTTACAAGTGGAGAGAATGGAAAAGCCTTACTGTTATACACTTCAATTTAATAGGAATTTTTGATAAGTTCCATAAATGGAAAATTTAGGTCAAAGTTATTTCTAGACTCTGAACAAGTACTGTAAGCTAATGGTTCCTATTCTTGTTAACCAACCAGCTGTTAGTTGCCAGAAAAAACAGAATGAGCCCTAAAGCTTGTTTATTATCATTCCAGCTCCATTATAATGCCAGGGGGGAAAGACTACTTTTAAAACCAAACAAGTTAATACTGAAAAATAATGTGTTCTAAAATAATAATGACCGAAAGGAGAAGAATGTCTGTCTGACTGGTTTATTTTTTAATTATACATGCTACCTGTATTGGCCTGTTTGCAATAAGCCTTTTCTGAAAACTGTTGCTGGATTTGCAGCATTTTGCGATACAGTATGCACCTATACATTTTTGACAGTCATATATCCTTTTCTATATTTTTGTTTTTAAGAGAAGAGCTTATGTGCTCAAGTTTTGTAGCCAAGCCCATGTAATTTCACAACTTCATCAGCTATTCAAATGAGCAGCGCTACTTCCCTTTCTCTGAAAATCTTGCTTTTATCATGTATTTTTATACCGTATCAGGAGAGAGATTATCGCATACCTATTTAGGCTGAAGTCACCAAAGAATGGGAACCATTCAGGGAATGTCTTATTAAGATATTGATTACATTACTTCAGGAAAATACCTAAACTTTTTTACCTATGTAGGTGCTATGTCAAACAAACTTCATTGAATAAGGAAGATCCTTCTAATAAAGAGCTCTGTTAGTACAGAATGAGGGTAATTTAACTGTGATGGAAATTGATTCATCTGAAACTGATAAAGATAACTCTTTGAAATACTGATGGTGACCCAGCCTCTCATCTTACATTGTCTGAGTCTGCACAACACAGCCTTCCCTGGTCCAGATGTGGCAAACTGATAACCTTGCCTTTCACATCCCTAGTGAAAATGCACTGCTTTCATGCTCAATGAAGGTGATTCATGTCCTGATCTAATCACACAGCAGTCATTCTGGAATGCTGAATAGCAAATAAGTATGGAGCAGTTGTGAAAAACTCCAGTGATTTGAGCTGTGTTTCTGTGTGAGCTGCTCTCTGATCAATCCTGTAGGAAGTCTGCCCAAGAGATACGTATTAAAATATCATAGGTAAGTATCACAGCCCTTTGTTTATTTTTTTTTAATTTCTCTTCCCTATTTTCTCTCCTAGGTGTAATAAGAACAGCTTTGCCAAATATGGACAGAGAAGTTAAAGAACAGTATCAAGTTCTTATCCAAGCCAAGGACATGGGAGGACAGCTGGGAGGATTAGCTGGTACTACCACTGTAAACATTACTCTCACAGATGTCAATGACAACCCACCCAGATTTCCTAAGAGTATGTAGTATTCTAAATGCATTAACTTTTTAATCAGCATGACTTAAAGTATTAATGCAAGAAATGCTTTAATTTGTTTTGGGAGATCTACAAAGAAATGCATGTGATGAAAAAAAAAAAGGAATATGCAGTGTTTGTTTGGTTTGGGTTTTTTTTTTTTTTTAGAATATAAAGCTTTATTTACAAATGCAAGTTTTGATTTTTGAAAATGTCATCATTTTTCAGGGCCAGTCTCAGGTCAAAATTTCATTTCGTTTACACTTTAAAACGATTTAGGAAGTAGTATTTTGTCAGGGGAAAGCATATACCTTCTTCAAATGATGGAGTTCAAACCCGAGACTTCCAGGTACTAACAGGACTGGCTTATGTTAAACATTGCTGTTATGAGAAGAAGGTGTAAATTTTTTATGTGTCTTGGCGGGGAAGACTTAATCTGTTCTTGAAATACATACAGCCGCTAAATTATGATCATTCATTAACAATTTATATCACTTTATATCAATTAGTCTAAATGAGGCTTTTCAGAAATATGCTAATTTAAAGTCTTATAGTCTGTGTATGATTAGCAGAAGAGTTGTCATTTACAGCACCCTTCAAAGTTCTGTGTGTTGCATATGTTTGAAATGCAGACACTGATCAAGCATAAACCTCGATAAGTTGGAAAAAAAAGCTGCTAAAAATTGTTAATAAGGCAATTTGGCATGATAACATTTGTGATTTGTGTGAATTTACAGTAAATATATAGCAGCTTTATATTTGTGCCTTGTGTAGACATTCTAATCCTGCTTTTTGTATTATAAATAGTCCTTAGATCTCAAACCATATTTGACATTTCACCATTTTCTCTCCTGTATGAATTCTTATTCTTCCTTTCTTCAGTATGAAAATATGTTGCATTTCTTTAGGAATACAAGAATGACCATGTTAAGAAAAAGATCACCTGGCCCGATTATCTGTCTCCTACAGTGTCATCTAGAAGATATACATTAGGCATGCATTCATGGAACACATATTCCAGAATATTTCCTCAGTTTCTAACTTTTTTTGCTCACGTGGTGTTCGATATTCTATTACCCTCACTGGATTTTTGCTTCAACAAGTGACCAGTAGCTTCATAACCCATGTAAAATTTTGGAGTCCATGACATCCTATGTTATCAAGTTCCAGAGGTTAAATACATAAGTCACAGCTTCCTTTTGTTTGCATTGAATCCATCTCTGCATATCTACATGCATGTTGACTTCTGCAAAGAATACAGTTCCGTAAAATAGGGCCTATATTTAGACAAGTTGTGTTGATTCTGCTCTGATTTGTCCTGCGCATATCAGATACATGCATTTTGAGTTCCCCAGAGCTCCTGAAAACCTTTGAAAATAAAGAAAAAAAAAACAGTTTTATACTAGCATCTCCAAGTCTACATATGTTACAGTAGTTTTACATAAGACATTAAACATCATAATAGTTAAGTTATTTCATCCTTCAAGCTCTTGGGTGAATAAAACCTACTCCCAATGTTACTGTTTTAACTATTCCTTCCACAGTGACTTCTGTAGCTAATTTAACCTTCTCTAATAGGTTGCAGGGTGGAAAAAATTCCAAACTCTTCTGCACTGAACACACACACACACAAAGAAGTCTTCAGCTTTACATCTGTGATCATATTTTCTCTGAGCACTTCTATGACTTGATTTTAGAGGTTCACCTGCTGGAAAGCAGCTCTGTGGAGAGGGATCTGGGAGTCGTGGTTGACAAGTTAAGTGTGAGGCAGCAGTGTGCCCTTGTGTCCAAGAAGGCTAATAGGATCCTGGCCTGCACCAGGAGGAGCGTTGCCAGCAGGTCGAGGGAGGGGATCCTGCCCCTCTACTCAGCTCTGGTGAGGCCGCATCTGGAGTACTGGGTGCAGTTCTGGGCTCCCCAGGACAAGAGGGACGGAGAACTTCTCGAAAGGGTCCAGTGTAGAGCCACGAAGATGACTAAGGGACTATAGCCTTTATCATATGAGGAAAGACTAAGCGAGCTGGGCCTGTTTAGTCTGGAGAAAAGAAAGCTGAGAGGAGATTTGTTCAAGTACCTGAGGGGTGATTGTAGAGAGGATGGGGCCAGTCTCCTCTCTGTGGTGACCAGTGACAAGACAAGGGGTAATGGGTACAAGTTGAAACTCAGGAAGTTCCACATGAGGAAGAACTTCCCTGTGAGGGTGACAGAGCCCTGGAACAGGTGCCCAGAGAGGCTGTGGAGTCTCCTTCTCTGGAGATCTTCCAGATCCGCCTGGATGCCACCCTGTGCCACGTGCTCTGGGTGTCCCTGCTGGAGCAGGGGGGTTGGACTAGATGATCTCTAGAGGTCCCTTCCAACCTCAACCATCCTGTGATTCCGTAATCTGCCTGCAGATGTGTTGAAAGACATTTCTTATTAGCTTTTATGCCAGAGTTTTACTCAGACTCATTATTGGTCTTCCCTACTGTGCTTTTATAGTTAAAGCAGATTTTATAGTTCTTTCTATTGTCGTCTTCAGATTCAACTTAATGTTTTTGAAAGATATGCTCTTGCTTTTAATAGCTATCTTGTTTATTCTTACTGACTTGGTTTTTCCATAGATGCCGAATATTTGCTTTGCACCTAAACAATACCTGTTTCCCTAAACAATACCTGTGGTGGTTTAACTCGCTCAGATATCTCATCCAGACTTTTTATTACAATATTCCACAGTTTTATTTACTTTCACTTTTTTATTTGAATACAGCCATCATGTAGTGTGGGCTCCTACTGCTCCTGCACAGATATTCAACTTAAACTCATTATGGTTGCCGTAAAATTTAAGTGAAGTAGGGAACTTTTCCTGACCAATTGGCATTAACACTGTTCTCTTCTTTGAGTCTGATTTGATCTGCAACACCTTTAAAACATGTCATTATTCCTCCAATGGTAAGGCCTATTTTACCTTTTGTTTATATTTTACTTTTTAGTATTAGACTGCCGCACTGACTTTGCTGTTTTCATCAGATTTCTAATATGCCTATTATGGTGATAGCCTTTTTTTTTTTTAAAGTGCATTAAAGCAAGCCATACAATTCCATTGTTTTAAACTCCTAGCATTATATTTTTGCTTTTTTCTCATTATTGGTCCCTACTTAGATTGTTTTCTGCTTGATCTACCTTTTCTGCATTTCCTACTTGACTACATTTCTTTCGTAACATTCTTTGGTGAAAAATGCAGAATTATGGTGACTGCACTCTTTACTTGAACTGTGTGCTTTTGCATTTTTTTGAACTGTGTGCTTTTCTGTACCTTCAAGTTTTCCTGAACTCTTCAGCTAGAATCAAAATGGTGATTCAGTCTAATCACACAGGAAACTTATTCGTAAGCTGGAAGGTTGATTTTCTCATGGCCAAAATGAGTTTTTCAGCTTTTCTACAAAAGCTTTCTTCAGCAAATATCCCCATTTGCCCGTAATGTGAATCTCTTTTTCTCTCAGCTAGGCATTAAAAGTGGTCCTCATCTTCAGTTTCATACATACAAAAATAAATTTTGCCCCCAAGATTTGTGTCCACTCTTACCCTATCCTTTAGGGTATGAACCATACTCACATGAACTATGACCACTACTTCTTCCTCATGTTTTCTAACAGCCCATCAAAACACTTGCGAGAAACTCCCCTTGTGGTCCAAAGGAACTCATCACAGGGAGTCTCTTTGAAGTGAAGTTCTCACTGTCTCTATGCTCAATGTTCAAAGCAATCCCTACTGCTAGGAGACTATCACAGACACAAAAGGAAATCTTACAACCTCCTGAAAATTGAAAAATACAGTGCATTGCCAAGCTCTTTGGTGCCAGAGCTCTGTCCTGTGTCTGGTTTTGACTTGTACGTTTGACTGCCTTGGCTATTAGAGACGTTAGTCATTTTCTATTTCATTGCTTGCATTCATCTACTAGTGTGTTACAGAAAATATACTAGTCTTATGTATGTCAGAAAAAAATTCATGAAACAGAGAAATTGTGGGATATATTTACCTCTTTGAGGGAAGTAGCCTTGAGGTCTCATCTCATGCACAGACTCGAATTAGGACTTTTTAGTCCCATCATTGCTACAAGGGAGCTAAAAAAAAAAAAAAGAGACCTCTGCTTTATACAGGACTAGTAAAGTCGAAAAGCTTTTCCTTCTATTATATCAAATGTCAGTAAAGCCAGACTATAGCAGTGAATCTCAACAAAAGAGAAGAGTGTAATATCTGAGGTAGACTTTGATATTGGAAGTAATAAACAATTAGTATGGCTTACATGTAAACTTTGGGTGTGCCACTGCATTGCAACATGCTTAATCAAGACAGTTCACTGAAACATTCCCCCTTTTTTTCTGAACATGCTACAGAAGACATAGTTAGATTGTGGTAAACTACTGATTTCTGTTTAATCAGAATAATGAGAGTAAAAATCCTGGTGAATAGGGAATGAATCAGCCAGACCCAAATGAATAAGTGGTATATGAGATAGCATGCCTGAAATATATAGAGCCACCCTGTTAATTACAGATATGAACAAAAGCAGTCAATAGGAAAAAGAAGTTGATCATGAATTTTATTTCTAATATTGTAACTTTATATTGTTTGGGTTTGCTTTCTGAAAACATTGCCATGAATCAGAATTAGTGCTTGTTAGGTAATGGAGTTGATCATTTGCTCGACCACAATAGCTAAAAGAATATTTATGTGAAAAAAGAAATCTTTAAAATCAGGTGCATGTAGGTCCTAAGTTTTGGCAAGACCTAGAGTGTCCTTACTGTTCTCAGTTTGGTTGAGACCTCCAGTATCATATCACTGTCCAATAAAGACAGCAAATGCAGACTTGAAAAAAATGATTTAAGTTCTATTAGCAATAACCAGTGCTGTGTAGATGCTTCTGTGTGCATAATCAAGTCTGCAATTTCCAAAAGTGTTTATGCCAAAGATGCTCCAGGTTATCTTACAGAATAAAAAGATATCCATTATAGCAGAATAAAGTTTAAACTTGTTTTTTGAACTCAGTTAAGATGAAAAAAAAATCACAGCAGAAGTCGGAGAGTATATATTATTAATACTTAGAAGAAACTACAATGATAAATAATGCATTACAAGCTTTCCAAAAGAAATTCTAGCATGGAACACCTTCATCTCATTGAGAATCCTTTAAGGAGGCAGGCAGTTTTGAGTGGGCTATCAGATTGCCATGATGAAAAGCCATTGACTATCCTGCTGAACACAGGTGTTTTTTTTTTGCCCCTCTGCTTTTGAACATATTCATTGGGGAACTCCTTCCTTGAACATCTCTCAGTAATGAGGAGATGCCTGTGCAACAACAGGGAAACCTCTAAACATCACATATTTCTGATTGAGTTATTTGACCTGCAGGTATCTCTTGGCCCACATTTCAGAAAATGAGACACTTCAGAAAACCGATATTTTCATAATAACTAGAAAGAAAAATGGATTTAGATGGCTCTGCTAGTAGAAATGTATTGCCATGAGGATTCCACATGTCTGTCTTGCCTGACTCATTAGAACACTGCTTTTCTCAATTGCTGTGCACATTTCATTGCTGAAGATAGAACTTATTGGTAAACATCAGAATAGTTGTTTTATAGCAAAACTTGATTCTTGCAGAAAAATAAAACACCTATCTGTATATAATTGAAGCAATTAAATGAAAATTTGGCACAAAAACATAGTTTTTGAATATAAAAGACTGGATAAAAGCTGTAGGCATGCACCCTGGCTCAGAAGGAACCGAATGGCCTTTCTTTCTCAGCTACTCGTGTATATGATAACTGGTTAAGTAAAAAGACAATTCAGCAAATCCTTTCTGGAAGCTAATGGGCTAACTCTTAACGCATCAAGTGTTAGACATTTCTGAGTTAGCCACAAGGATGGTTGTGGCTTGTTTCCAACTTTTAAAATGAGCTTCAAGAAAGGATGGATGGATTATATTTACTTCAACATTTAAATGACAAAAGCTGTATAATTAGTTGGTATAAATTATACATTATGAAATCAAACCAATTAAGTGAAGCAGTTGATTCATATTTTGTAAGGTTATTGTGCTTCAGTTTTCCTGTCTCTTTTGTTCACTGATGACAGAGTGACTGAAAGCCATTTAGAGAAATAAAACCTTATATGCGGAGCAATAAAGGTAAATAGAAAAAGTGTTAATCACAGGAATACTGTGACTATTTATTTTAATATGTCATAAATACACTTTTTACTGGATAAAATCCTGGTACAGTAGAAATATCATTAAATTTTAAACTGAATATAGTTTTTATTCTGATATTAATGAAAAAAGTCCATTCTCAAGTGTCTTATAAAGTCACATTATGTTACTTTTAAGGTGTTGACTGTTCCTTAGTTGATTTTTTTTGTATAACAGAACAATTTTGCTAAAATAAATAAATAATATTATATAACATACTTTTAGTGGTGAGTAGGATGAAATAAGGATTGGATCCAATAGTTTAACTTTATCTACCTGTTTCATTTGATTTTATCTACAGTTGGCTTTAAGATAACAGATGTCTGATGGTCAGAAACCATCCTCTCAGGCCTGTTGGGTGACAAAATTTTAAAATGTCTGAAAGGCTCTGTAGTTATGACTAGCTATCACAAGGGTGAGATTTTTCTATCCTTAGTCTTTCCTGAAGTATCCCCGTGAAATCCATCAGTATTGCTTGTATAGAAAATGTATGGCGGACAAAAATGCTAACATGTTCGGAAATAGGAAAGGAACTATTTATCTTTTATGGTAATGGTACTTTAAATAATTCAGGATTGAAGGACTTGTCCTAAGACCTGCACTTGAGCTACCTGTTAGTGTATTAGAAACCTGGCAGATAATTGGATTTGGATTTTCAAGAGTAGATAGTACGATTTATTTCACAGAATTTATTATCTGGAGAGAGCAGGGCAGAGGAAACAGCTGTCTTAAAGTGGAAAGGAAAAGCAAGCAAATATAGGAAAATAAACAAAAGTGATAATATACAAACTGTAAAAAATATTATTCATCAATTTTAATAGTTTCCCTTCCAGGAAAAACAAAACAAAGCAAAAGAAAACAAAAAGACAACTCCATAAAAGAGAGCTAAACTAGTTTCTGTTACTTATATGTGCATTGCGTGCTATTTGACTGATCTGTTGTCTAGATGATCACTTTGGCAAATATGAAATTAGGAGGGGAGGCTGCAAATCATTACCTTTTAGATAGCAAAATTTTCAGCAGCTATTTATTAGTTTGCCCTGTAGTTTAAAGGTATCACTTTAAAGTATTAAAAATTGTTGAATTACAAGTATTTTTAAAGAAAAAAAGAACCAAATCACAGAATAAACTGTCTATTCATACATACTCATATATACCTTATGGATTGAAAACCCTCATCAACATTATTTGCTTATATGTTCAATTATCTCTCAGAAGCCTGGTACATCACACAAATTGCTTGCACATTATTTAGCAAAGGTGTGTATAAAAGCATATATAAAAAAAACATGTATAAAAGCTATTCAGCTTTATTCAGTCAGTAAAATAGATATGGCAGCTTCCATTCATGTGGCTTTGTAGCTGTCTTGCTCAGGTTTTATTAGAAATTTTGGTTCACATACAGAGTGCAAGTAAAAGGCCTCCTGGGCCACATGAAATGAAAACAAAACTTTTTTAACCTACTGTTTTGGATGAGTGTAGTCAAGATCCTTCTTTAAAATACAGGTCTGCTGGCCTATGTGTGAAAAATTCCTCAAATAATGGTGTCAGCCTTCAAAGATTTCAGAAGAATGCAACACTAATCACCCCTAGACATCTACAGAAACCCTGGGGAGGACTGTGTGATTAGTTAATTTTTCTGTTCAATAACCTAAAAAAATAAAGCAAGAAAAACAAGAGGTTGTGATTCAAAATATGACGACAGGTTTACTCCCCTGTACTTTAACAATATGCTAGAAAACTTGCACAGGAGTAAGGTTCAGAGCGTCTATCTGTCTAATTAAGAATCTGAGACAAGCCCAGCAGTCTGGGAAGTTACTCTACCCATTGCGTTTTAGCTAGGAAAGGATGGATGTGAAACTCCTGTTGAAAGTTGTTGTGCTTTGTATACAACCCTTGTACATTCCTTTGTTCTCAAAATGAAAATGGGTCTATCTTCTATTGATTAAAGCATTTGGCTGGCAGACAAGATGGTCTAATTTGGTTCTGGCAGCCAAATACTTATTTTATACCACATGGGAGCTATTTACACCAGACAGACAGACAGATTCATTGCAGATTAGGCTACAGCTAGTGATAAGGTGGGAGACCAAGTCAAAGCCTACTCTGAATCAGAAAAGGAGGGAAGTTTGAATCCTGGTCCACTTCTATCTATTGTTGTTTTTTTTTTCTAACCACTGTACCATAAAGCAAAAAGGAAAATAAGCACCAGTCCTTATTTTTAAAGATTTTATAAATCAAACTTCAATCTTTTAACATCAGAAAATACTAGGTAAGTCTGATTTGCCCAGCCATCTGTGATTTTTAGTAAACCAAAACTGCATTTCTTGAGGTGAATACAAATCTTAATCAACCATTCAAGGAATGATGGAAGTCATGAATGCAGATATCATTATAATTTTGGGTTTTAATACCCGATTTTAATACTTACCAGTAGCTAGGACACCAGAAGAACAATAATCATATTAGTATGTGCTTGAGTACCTAAATACATACTGTTGTATTTTCCCATAGTTTGTACAGGGAGAACATGGGAATTTCCTCTTTGATGGAGGTTCCTTCCAAGTCCCATACCTCCATATTATCAAGAGCTCCTTATCTTTCCTCCCCATGCTGCTGTATGTCTAACAAATACTCATCTCCCTTGTTCTCCAAGAATATCCTATTCTGGACCACACATTCATCTTAAAACCATAGTGTATCCACCTCTTCCTCCTCCCTAATTTTTTTCTCCCTTAGAGCGCTGCTAAAATTATTTTCCCTTTATTGGCTCACTTCCAGCTTTAAGTCTGAACACATTTGACTACACTGAGCTCCTGGGTTTTCACCATTCCTTCATAGCTCTGTCTTGCTTGACTCAAATCTTTCCTGTTCTTCCCATTTGAGTAATCCTTTTTAGCCACATATTGACCCGCTAGTCAGTCAGCCTTTGTATTTGCTTTTTTCCTGCTTCAGCACTTAATCAATCTGATTAAAGATAGTTTTATATAGACTAAAAGAACAGATTGGGGACTATTTCCATGACATGCTGCAAAACTGCCAGAGTTTTCAGTATTGTAATGTGAAAGTATCTCTAAGAAAAAAATACTTAGGACTACTTTCTCTGAGTATTGCTGTGATGGTGGTGAAGATATGTAATAGCCCATTTTATTTTGCTTATGAAGGCGTGAAGAAGTATTTGTATTGGGAAAAGCTTTCTTTTTCATAGCAGCTGTGCTATAAAATTGCTGTTTGCCTGAATTGCTTATGTATGCTTGGCTTTGTTTTTAGGAATAATTGTTGTAGTAAAATTAGTCATGAATGCAAATATTTGCAGGAATGGGGCTTTTGATCATTGTGTATGGACGAGGTCTTGTCATGTACTTGAACAGGATTTGATACATTAAGGATCTAATTTTATTAGCCACCTTTGACTTGTCTATTGTAAATGGTATTTAGTAACTATATACTGTTTTTACTAATAATTATGTCTCTCAGAAACATTGCTAGATTATTACCCCTTGTATTATAGTTGTGAAGTAAGTGCAAGGTTTAAAGGATTTTGCTTACAGTTTTGCTACTGTGCTTGTATTTATTTGCATTTTACCAAGATATTTGACTCCAGAGCACAAAATGTATTTTCCCTGCAGTTGCATATTATGAGCAGTGATGACTACCAGTGACTACTGTGACTGAACTGTGACTAGAATATTATTTTCTTTATCTGCATCTGTACTGGTAAAGAGTGTCAGGAAATGTTCCTAGATACTTATATCATCTGTACTGTTAAACTGTTATAACTATCCCTGTTGTGTTTTTGGCCCACACCAAATAAATCTCAAACAAATTTAGGGAACATGGGAGAATTAGGACAGATCAGGAACTACTCTGTGTAGTAGAGAGTAGTTTCTACGCTCTTCACTTTCCATGAAGCTGACTTATTTTAGTGTGGGTAAAAGACTTTAATAACATGGAAATAGGTTGTTCTATATTGTCTGGCCTCTGTGTCACAAAATATAACTGGGGAAGTGAAATTTCCGTGTACAGGTGTAGGTTTTTGAGCCTGCGCTTTGCTATTGAGGCCATGCAGCTCATTTCTATTCACAGCATCTGACAGTGATGTAGGTATATGTTACTATTTGTGTGCGTACATCTTAGAGGATGACTTTACACAAAGTTCAGCATCTCTTTGGAACTTTCTCCAACTTTTCTTTGACTCACTTTCATCTCAGAATTCCTCAAATGCTTTTGCTAAGAGCAGATATGACCCAGCAAGTGGATGTAATCTCAGTAAAACTCCTTGGAAAGCTCTTTAGGCATGGTAGTTGTCACTGTAGCATGATCTTGGCCATAAAACATCTGGAAGGGTGAAATTTCTTTCTGGAAGAGTGACAGTTTCTTTTGAAACTGACAATGACCCCAAACTTACCGAAGTATAACATTGAAAAACTTGAGAATTAAACTGGGGAGAAAAATGTTCAGTTATCATAGAATCTCAAGAACATTAAATGTTCAGTAAATTTTATGTCTGCCACACTGAAATTGTTGCTGATCTTTTTACCTGTCTCAGAAATACAAAGTGAGCAAAGACCGTTCTTTGAGGATTGTTTGGAGTACTGACTGAATGAAATAAAACCTCTTTAAAGGACTAAACAGAGTGACTGAGCCCTTAGCCAGGGAAGGAGAGGAGAGGGAAAAGGAGAGGCGAGGCGAGGCGAGGCGAGGCGAGGCGAGGCGAGGCGAGGCGAGGCGAGGCGAGGCGAGGCGAGGCGAGG
>JAUBNY010000269.1:188975-200069 GCA_032275445.1 Crypturellus soui | reverse complement strand
TAATTTAACTTGTGGTTGATCCAGTACTTAGTAGTTTGCTAGTAGCTAGTAATTACCAGTTTGTTAAAAGTAGATAACGAGGAAGGCTCAGATAACTACTGAAGTATCAACAATTATAAATATTTAGACCTTCATTACGTAGAAAATTATCTCCACTTTAAAAAGATCGGTGGAAATCCCTACCACAAAACACTTTAAGTTCACTGTGTTTACCAGAAATACAGCAGATATGACTCGGATTCAAAGTTCTTGTCCCAGTACTTTTCATTGCTAGATGGTTCAACTCTTTTCATTCTGGGCTGTAACATTAGGGTGCACTTTTGTAAACACTGCAGCATGTACTTGCAGTATTAGTAGTAGTACCAGATAAACGAACTGTCTTTAATAATCTATCAGAATTGCAAGCAATCAATCATCACAAGCATTAGTTACAAAGGACAAATATTAAATATTTCTGCAGTCCAATATATGGCAGTTTTTTTCTAATCTCCTTCAGATATGTCAGAGTGAGACCTTGCAGGACATTACCCATCTTCTGGAGATGGTAGCACTCGACTTATTGTCTCCACTTCCCAATACATTAGAGGAAGGAGAATAATCCAGCAGGATGATCGCTCTTATTGTTTCTTTTTAAGATCACTTTTCACTTCTACAAAACTGTTCTTTTAGAAGAATGAACTGACTGCAAGTTTAATTTTAATCTGATTTCAGGTAATACAGACTATCACTGCAGTAGACAAAGATTTGTCACCATCTGGGCAAAGGTTTTCCTTCAGACTATCACCTGAGGCATCCAACAAACCAAATTTCACAGTGCATGACTACAGAAGTAAGTTTTTTCCCATACCTTTCTTTCAGAAGAGCAGGCTGGAGTTATCATGACAGTTATGATTACTTCATGTTACAGTTGTGCCTATCAATGAAAAGCTTTTGTGAAATATTTTTCAAACACAAAAGATTTCATATTTTTTTAAGTTTTTACTTAAACTGTCAGAATGTGTCCAAACAGAAAACCTGTAGTGCATTTTCATTATCTTCTGCTCTGTCTGCTTGGTTCCTCGCAAAGGAGAAAGGGAAGAAGTTGCTTACATTGTACTACATCTTAAAGTGATATTTACCATTAAATTACCATCTGCAATTATAATTGGCAGAATAATAATGGGAAGTTGAAGCTAGATGATCAAAAAATTAGATATAAAATTTTTCATATACCATAGATTCTCAAGCATAACGACAAAAGACAAACTGAAGATGGAAACTAGTTTGATTCAAACTGTGACATATTCTTAGAGTATCAAAATCAAACAGAAAAAGAACAATCTATTTTTCAAAACTAAATATCACTGAATTTAACATGACCTACAGTATTTGAGTTTTCCTTGCTACTCATTCACTACTCCTTGCTAATCTTGTCTGAGTCAATTAAAAAGAGAGTATAGGTACCAGAAAGAAATGACAAAACATAATTTTTGGGAGCTCTGAACATGTTCATGACTAATTACTGGGATATGTACTGACTATAAACTACTTGGTTCATTTCTGTACTTTGTATGGATGAGAAAGTTTTTGTATTGCATTCAGGTACCTTTTAGGTTTAAAAGAAAATTAATTCATTAGTAGACATAGTCCTAAATACACTTGCAATCACAGTCTTTTGAACCATGATCTCAGATTATAACAAGGTTTTAATGAGAAAGGAAACTCTGAAAATCCTTCCTAACGTAGTGCCTGTAATATATTTGTTTTTAGTTATGTTCTCTTTGAAATGTTAGCTGTCGAGCTGAACAAGATTTACTCACAAGAAACAAGATGATTTGATGCTCTGGAAAAAGATTTCTTTGCTATACTGCTCAGAATATAGCAGTTTCTGTAATGATAAAACAAGGTAATTACAGATACTGTGTAATCCCCTGAGTTTCAAAGATGGAATAGCTTCCTGTCATTTAAGGTGATACAAGCAACATGTAGATGAGTAAGGGAAACGATTTAGCAGGCATGGTGGTGATGAGTTTACGACTGGACTTGATGATCTTGAAGGTCTTTTTCAGCCATAATGATTCTACAATTCTATGAGACTTAGAATGTGAACATAAGTACACCATAGTAAAAATACTGTCAAAACTGTGCAATATTTTACAGACAATACAGCTGGTATCGAAACCAGGAGACACGGTTACAGCAGAAGGCAACAAGAGCTGCATCTTCTTCCAGTGGTAATAGAGGACAGTAGCTACCCCGTGCAGAGCAGCACAAACACGATGACTATCCGGGTGTGCAGGTGTGATGCTGACGGCACCATCCTGTCGTGCAACGTGGAAGCAATCTTCTTACCAGTAGGGCTGAGCACGGGCGCGCTCATCGCCATCCTGCTGTGCATCGTGATACTGCTAGGTTAGTGCTCGCGGCATCGTGTGTAGTGTGAAACTAACTCACCTCTGGCTTAGCTCCTGTTGTCATTAGTTTCCTCTGTGGCTTACAAATAGTCATTTAAAATACTTGACTAAGGGAAATTTTGTGCTGCTTCTTCCTAGAAAAGCATGCCAAAGCTCTAACAATGAATGTGAATTTAGTAATGTTTAGGTATTTCTTATTGGATAAAGATAACTAGCTTCCAGTCAAGTCTGAAATGCATTTTTTTTTTTTTCTGGAACAATGTTGATTATATACCAGTCTTGAAGAACTGATATCCATATATTTAAAATTACTAAGATGGACAAGTCCTGCTGACAGCAGCAGCAGCAAAAGGCTAAGTAAGGGAATTTATTTAATTCTTAATACTCACTTGGGAGAGATTAAGAAAAAAGAATGATGAAATGAGAGAGGAGAATGTATTTGTAGTCCATGCAGACTGTGACTGGGTAGACCATTGTAAAACTTAACAGGACCATTTCCATTTTAAGCAAGCATGAATTTCATAATGTCATCTGGATATATATTATATTTAAATCTTGTCTTAATTTCAGCATACTAAAGTTAATCGATACTCATGCACAGCTTTAATATAGTATATATAATATTATAAATTAAATAATAATATTATATGCATATATATTTTACATATATATATAAGAACTGATAATAAAATACAGCTATTTTGTAGTTTACATAGGCACACTGTGGTCTGTGTAAGGCTGGTTGAGACTTTCAAATGCTGGTCCATACATTGTCTTGATAGTATTAGGCTTCTTAGACCTCAGGTCTACTGTTTATGTAGGCCTAAAAGGCAGACAAAAAGAGCTGTGGACTAGGAAAGATGTTGTATGAATACTTCTTTGTGATTGCTTAAATACAGTAATTTACCAGAGTAAGTTACTGCAGGCTCTCAGATTCATAAGGAGCTTCTGCTTAGCAGAATTAAAATTCTGAATGTCTGTGTAAAAGATATATATTGTGAAAAAATGTTGTTTCAAATCAAAATGGAACTACAAATATCCACACCTCTCATAGAGCTGAAATTAATAATAAATATACCCACTCAGTTCAGTTTTTCTGAAATAAAGTAACACAAATTGTTGTGAATCCCCTTGTGAATTGTGATAGAGCTAGATAGAGCTAGAGCTAGATAGAGCTACCTTTTCACTTTTATGGGTTTCCTGAATAAAAGCAGTTCACAGTGAACTGGTCACTGTCTAATTCCATTATGAAGCAACGCCTCTTAGCTCATTGTCACAAGCACAGATAGAAACACACTCATCCAGACCTCTGACTTAAGGCAGGATTTTCAGGATATCTAAGCTCTCTGTTACAGAGTGAAATGTCTAGAAGCCCCAAATACATGACCGCAGCAAAGTTGCCACCCTTGTGTGCAGTAACTGGACTGGAATGGACTGCGTGAACTAAGCAGCAGAGAGCTTGGTGCTCTTAGTCCAATGTGCATTATTCTGGCAGTTTCTGGGGAAACAGAAATATTAGAAGCCTGAATTTCCCTGAAATTTGCTAGGCAATTTGCATGCCTTCAGAAAAACTGTGTTTCTCTTTCCCTAATGTTTTGAAACAATTTATACTTTATTTCAAGAAACAGCAATAATTCAAACAAAAATAGTTACGTGAAAGAACTCCTTACCAGCTCTGCTGCTGATTGATGCACCAGCTAAGGGAGATATTTTCATTTCTTGCTTTCCACAGAGTTCTAAACTGAATTAGCCAGATGATTGTGTTTGGAAGAGAGTGTTGGGCTTTTAATAATTCTGTTCATTCTAGTCAACCTGGTAATACTACCTAGAAAAACTAACTTATATTTAATGAGATCTCCAGTGAAGAGAAAAGAATGATTTTATATGCAATTTATCCTGCTTATTATTGCATTGATAGTCTTGCTGTGGACTACCTTATTAAAGCCATTTCTACAAAAAATATAGACTCAATATGTAACAACTATCACAAGTTATTCTTAAATATACAAGCATGACCATAAATTTATAATCACTGGAACACGTCATTCGTTATTGTGTTTTTCATCCTCAGCACTCAGAACATTACCGTTTCTACAAGTCAGAGAATGAAATGTATCAAAATGTCACTTTACTGCTTTTGCTGGAAAAAAAAAAACATAAACCCATGGGAAACCCTTTCAGTTGTCATTCCAGATAAAATTGTCCTTAATAGTTTGTATGAGATAGAATAATAAAATCCAACAACTTCTGAGTTTGGAAATGATCTCCGGAGTCTATCTAGTCTAAACCTCCGCACTAAAAGCAAGGTCTAATACAGCAGGTTGCCCAAGACATTGCCCAGTGAAGATCTGAGTATCGCCAATGATGGAACTTATCTGGTCAACCTGATCTAGTGCATTGGGTCACCCTTGAAGCAAAAATGTTTTTATGTATGAATGGAATTCCCTGTGTTTCAGTTTATGCTCATTGCCTGATGAAGTATACCTCTATGTATTCACACTAACAAGTTCTTAATCATTTTAATAACTCTTTGCTAAACTCATGCCATTATGTCCATGTCTCTCCTGTATTGGGGAGCCCAGCATCAGACACAGCACTCCAGATATGGCCTCACCAAAGCTGAGCAGAGGTAAAAGGTTTCTTGACCTGCCAGCAATGATTTTCCTAATGTAGCACAGAATTGTTGATGCATTGGTGATTCTGTTGGTTCAGAAGGACTGCCCAGGTCTTCTGCAAAGCTGATCTCCAGCCACTTGGCACCCAGTTTGAGCTGATGTATTTGATTATTCTTCCCTTCAAGCTAGATTTGGCTTGAACTTCTTGTATGCTTTCTTTTTGTATTTGAATTTAGTCCAGAGTTCCTTGTTCATCCATGCAGTTCACCTGATGCTGCTGCTTGATTTTCTGCTCATCAGGATGGGCCATTCTTGAACTTGGAGCATGTGTTCCTTGAAAATCAATCAGCTCTCCTGGACTCCTCTTCTGGATAGTGTCCCACATGATTCTTCCAAGCAGATCCTGAAGAGGCTAAAATCTGCTGTAAAAAAGACTGGAGGCAGGATTGTTTTTCCTCTGAGGGACAATTTCAGTTTTCAAATTGTATTTTTCTCCTCAGTACTGTTTTGTGGTAATTAGGTTTGTTTCTTTTTTTCCTCTGTTCTGCTGTAAGACCTTTAAAAAAATCACATCTCTGAACTCACAATCTGAACTAAAAAGCTGAAGTCATGTCCAACCCTATTTTCTCATAAAGCAAGCTAGTAGGAAGATTATTTGTTGCTTCTTTCAATAGCACAGCTAGTAGTAAGGAAAGTTAGACTCATACATCAAATAGCACATATCTTTTCATTGACTAGAGTACTGTTATTAAAAAAAAGGAACATATCTTCTAAAGGGAAAAAAAAGCCTTTGATTGCTTTCAACTTTCAAAGGGACTTATAATGATATGTCATAAGAGTAGTAAATTATTTCTATGCATGTCTTAACTTAACTTTTCTCTCATTGCAGTCATTGTGGTACTGTATGTAGCACTCCGAAGGCAGAAAAAAAAGGATACTCTGATGACTTCTAAAGAAGACATCAGAGATAATGTTATCCATTATGATGATGAAGGAGGTGGAGAAGAAGACACCCAGGCTTTCGACATAGGTGCCCTGAGGAATCCCAAAGTGATTGAAGATAACAAAATACGCAGAGACATAAAACCAGATACCTTGCGCTTCCCGCGTCAGAGACCACCAGCGGAAGATAATACAGACATAAGAGATTTCATTAATCAAAGGCTGCATGAAAATGATGTGGATCCAGCTGCACCCCCTTATGACTCCTTGGCAACATATGCCTATGAAGGGAATGGATCTGTTGCAGAATCTCTCAGCTCTATAGATTCACTTACTACAGAGGCAGACCAGGATTATGACTATCTGAGTGACTGGGGACCTCGCTTTAAGATTTTGGCAGACATGTTTGGAGAAGAAGAAAGTTACAACCCTGACAAAGTCACTTAAGAAAAAAAAACAAAGATGAAATAAGAAAAAACAAGTAAACCAACAACAAATTTAAAAGATAAACCTAAGCTTTATATTGGGACAAGACTCCTTTGGTTATAAAGGACAGCAATGTTTCCAGCAATGTACTACATTTATCATACTGTCAGTTTTGGTTTCATCTGCGAAGGAAAGATAAATCCTGTAATATACACAGGTTTTTGTTGTTGTTATTTTGTTACTTTGGAATTACACTGAGACAAGCTCAGGCCTACTAGGTACAGTTTACTGACATGGTTTAGAAAGAAGATAGCTTCCTGGCATCACAGTGGAAGAGTGGTAGCTTTTCGTAATTCCACTAAAGTGCCTATTGAAACTTTTATCATTTAAGTGGTAAAGTCTGCTGTGATGGTGTTACAAGACTGAATGGCAAATTGGACGTAAAAGACATAAACTCTAAGACAAGAAGCAATAGCAACATGCTGACTTCTAATCATTTTCGAACAAAAATGAAGATAACTTCCTGGAGTATGTCTAATGATGACAACTAAGGGGATTGGGGGATGTGCTATGTGATTTGGGTTTTTTTTTTCTTAAAGACAAAAACAGTATGTCAAGATTCCATATTATTTCTTCTTCCAAAATTTCACTGCAAAATTAAATTTAAAATGCTATTGCTCACTTTGAAGATGTAAAGACCAAATTAAAAAGGGAAAAGATCTTAGCATACATCAATGAGTATTTAAAATGTTCATCAAAACAATGCATTTTTTTCAGAATAATAAAAAGATGAAAGCAGCTATTTCTTTACATGAAGAAAATTTCCTTTGACTCGCTCTCTTCATTTAAAATTAGACTATTATTAGAACATAAAATGGAGAGAGTTTTTTAAGGGTATTACTGTATTTTTAGCACAAAGTCGTTTTCTTCCTTGTAAGTATCACTCAAAAAAAATGTAAGGAACACATCACTTTTCTTTGCAATTATATTGTTACTCTGTAGTTACTGTAGACATACATTTTATAGAGATAGTTATGTCAGTCTATATGACTGATCATTTGCTACAGTCCAACATATCGTTGTATTTTGGTGCCAGACCCACATCAAACATTTCAGAGAGCATTCTGAGGATGGAAACTATATGAATTTGTTTGACCAAAAACATTCACAGAGGCAGAAGAAAAATATGAAAGAGTATATTTGTCCACACTTCCTGTACCTAACCATTCATAAACACAGAGTTGCAAGGCACAGGGTATTATGCTAGCGGAGATCTCTTGCAAAACTATTTCATATTTCATGACTTTTTCTGATGATTTAAAGCATTTTGTAAAATGATGGTTTATGGCCCCTGAAGTGCATATATCCTTATGCTGTCCTTTTGAAATGACTACATTGCTATACAATCTGCTTGAGCTGTACTTGCATTTAATGACACAGGCAAGGTCAGTCAGATCCTTTCATGAATCAAAAGTCTTTATTCACCTCAGGTGTACAGCTTACCTTTTGTAACACTGAAAAATTAGTAATTATCAGGCATAGTTAACTCACAGGCCTAATATTAACATTAGCAATGTTTCCTGTACTGATTTGTAAACATATAAAAATTGCAAAGTATAATGACACTCCCAAAAAGCTTTTAGAAAGGTATAAGATTTGATTTCTTCTGTACAATTGGGTATAGATATATCAGTGTGCCAGTGGAATAAACACCTCTGTGCTCCAGCAGAGCACAGAAGAATAATCGCAGCAAATGCTAAAAAGAAAGGGTATTTTTTTTTCTTTTATCAGAAAAGGAACCCTGTGTGCTCTGAAAGGTGAACCAAAACCTCTCTTCTCACAGCACTGGAAAGCAGATGAATTGGTAGGGTCAGTTGGCATGCCAGCATACCGATTTTGGTGTGGAAGGGCATATTTTATTTTCATATAGTGTGGTGACATGGCAAATACATTTTTTTACTGCAGAGTCGGCCTAAGAAAAGGATTTTCTGGAAAATCAGGTGTTTTCTACCAGTTAGAACGTATTTTGATTCAAAATTCACTCTTGTGGCAGCACCTAGCAATGCTTCATCATGTGATGAGGAAGAAATCAATTATTTCTCCCTTGCTGCCAAGGTTAAAATGAGCATCTGGCACTGCTCAGTCACAGAGGTACAACTGTGGCCAAGTTCTGCTGTTCTTAGTAACTGTTAAGCATAATTTTCACTAGCAAAATCAGCATACCTGAAAGCAAAAATTGCCTTTCTGACATTATGTGGCATACTTGCTCCTGAGGAAGTTGGAGTGCCAGGACTCTAGCACAGGCTGGCATTTACTCTGAATAAGACAAGCTTTAAGGCTGACTTCCAAAATGGGTAGACAGGAAATGTGGTATAAAACTTGTTATTATACACCATCCATATTTACCAGTGAGTTGTTGTATGCTGAATGAATACCAAACTGATTATCAAATGCATATTTTTGACATTTAAGAGGTTTGTAATTGAGATGTTTCTATCATATAATTAATAAACCTCCAGGAAGATTTCAAAAAAAGTAATTAATTGGTATGTAATTCCTGCTGTAATTGTTCCATGAAATCTTAATTAAAATTTTTTATTTAAGACCCTTTTTTAAAGAGTGATCAAACAATTTTAACTTAACATGGTATTTTTGTAAACAGCTCTTTAGAACTACAGGAAAGGATTTTTTTTTTTTAATTTATGCATCATCTGGGATCCAGTAAATTTGTATTTCATTCCATACTTTATTATGCTCTTTCTAACAGTTGCTGGTCGCATTTTTAAAATGTTATTTTTCAAAAGGTAATTAGATAAATATGATATTTACAAGATTTGAATATGTCAAAGTTTATGAGAATGACAGTGAATTGACAAGTTTTATCAGATACCTACTTGCATTGTTATAAGTTCTATACCTTTGAAAAGACTCTACAAATCCTTGCTCAATCTGGATTTCCTTGAAGTGAAAGTCACTCTTTTTTCTCAATTTGAGATGGAAACTCACATTACCAGGTTGTTGAAGTGCACAGGACGTGCTGAAAGGCGTAGAAGTCACAAGATGGTAAAATTGAGAAAAAAAAAATTGGCTTAAATTTCCAAACATAAGATTTTGTTGCACGTATATCCATAAACCTATTATCTTAAATGTCTCAACAGTGTCTCCCTCAAATCATAAGATGTTCTGTAAAATGCATTCTGCAAATGAAGATATTGAGGTACTTCGTGTTTTAATTTAATTGGCTATGATGTCACTAGTGACACTGAAGTAAAAGTTTAAAGGTAAAAAAATTAGATAAAAGCAAGCCTGTGACAAAATCTTGCTGATAAGTTTATATGATGGATGTACAGAACAGAAGATAAGTTTATATCAGAATTTTTGATGGAAATTTCAGGGAAGAAGGAAAAGGCCTTCTCTACTTTCTTGAGAAGCAGCTGCTTATGTCATTAAAAAAAATGCCATTCTTAAACTGCACTTCACAAAGACCTGAAAATATAATTACTTACTTTATAAATTTGCTCTAAATTTTGCTGTTTGAGACTAAACACAGTTACTGAGAACTTAATCTGGGTTAAGAAAGTACAGTTCATTATGGACCAAAGAGCAGAACAGAATACTGACAGTGTTATTATTCTAGAGGGTGCCTTGAAAACATTCGTGGAATAAAGATAAAATGCCCATAACCAGATAAATACAACTGATCTTTCACACAAATGAAAGGGATAGTTCTGCAGATGTTATAATGTTTTAGATTTAACTGCATTATCACTATGAAGTTCTAAAGGCCGTTGCTGAGAAACAAAAAAAAAATAGTAAGTAAAAAAATAAGTAAGTGAATTTAAAAATAAAATACAATAATCCACTGATTTAAAGGCATTTCACTAGTGACTGGTGTTCATTGACTGAGATTAGATGTGAAAATTCTTTGCAATTATTATTAATCCATTAATGTTAATAACATAGATATTCCAATCCTGTGCATACAGAGAGATTTTTGAGCTTCATGAAAACAAATAATGAAATGATTCCTAGGAATAACCCTACTGAGGTGATATTTAGGTGTGAATAAAAATCAAATTTCTATTAACCCCTTCTCCAATCTTATATTTAAGCAAATCAATTTCTATAATAACATTTTTTCTCTTCTTATTTAAATCAAGAACAACACAAATTGTCACATTAGACGGAATAGTTGCAGTTTTGAGAGAAGTTAAGATAAATTGTGTTTTTTTCATGTATGAAATTCCTGCATTTAAACTTAATTTGCAATGAAAATCTCCTCCATATTTTTTTTTATTTTACTTTTATCACCATAAGGCCTGCCAAAACTACCCCTGTCTTAAATGCAAAGACAATATAATAGCTCCAGGATGTCATTCTATAAAAAACCTTAAATATACTTTAATGGAGTGAAAAAAATGTTTATAATGTCTCTATCTGTCTGAATATACATATTCATATACCCAAGATAATCCTTGCCTGAGTGGTTCTGATCCACTGAGCAGCCATGGTGGAAAAAAGCTAGGCCTGTCTATAATGAAGCAATATTCTGAAATCAGTTTCTCTTTTTTTTCTTTCTCTTTTGGTGGTAATGGTGGTGTCTTTTTGTTTGTTTGTTTATTTTTGGTAGGGACACTGATAGTAGTGATCTTCAGCATATGAGAAGATAGTGAAAATTTAGTATGTTCTGTTGAGCTGTAATACGATCAGATTATAGA
>JAUBNY010000269.1:159116-183203 GCA_032275445.1 Crypturellus soui | reverse complement strand
AGGCCATCCCTGCCTGCTCAGACACTGCCTCAATATTGCTTCCGTAGGAGGATCCTCTGCATGCAGCGAGGTGCCATTTGCCTGAAGTTACCTGCCACCTTCCCTGCTGAGGGCTTCAAGATTTCAAGAGCTAACTTGCATTGTGCCCACTATTTCTCGAGGACCTGTTCTTCTTGGGTGTGCTGATGGTGCCTTTCTAAACTCGCTTTTCCTCTGATCACAAGCGTTCGAACACCTAGGAGAAAGTGGTGCTTCACTCGCTGCACAGTTGTTTCTTGAAGGACCTCTCATTCAGCCCAAATGCCCAAGCCACCATGGAGACTGTGGAGTTTACAGTGCACTAGGCAAAAACGAGCAGTGGGTGCCTGCCTGTTGTCTTTGCTGGCACACAACGCTTACTTGGTCACAGTAGGCTGCTGCTAATGGCATTTTTCAGGTCCTTGGAATTGATTGGCAAGAGTGGCAATGATTTTGATTTGCAGAAGAATTTTGAAAGCTGCTTTCTGAAAGAGGAGCTTGAAATGTCTAAGTGTGGACCTGTTTTGTCTATTGTCTGTTGTCCTGACTCAGAGACTTACGGCCTGAAGAGGGCTCCCTCAGAAATGGCAACAGACCATGGGACGCGCTTCTCCAATAGATTCCGACTGTTGAAAGACAAAGCTTTGACTGCAGAAGTAGGTAAACTCTGGAAGAATTGATTGTCTGGACTGCACCAGAGCAAAAGATGCTCTGATAGATGACCAACTTCTTCTTGAAGTGGATTGCACCTCCCCAGTTCTCATTTCTTTCCCCACTCCCACTTCTTTCCTCACACTTCACTGTTCCAAATGTTCTTTTCTTCTCATGAGACTCCTTCTTGCTTGCTTTCGTGGTTGTTTTTATGTTTGTGCTGCCTATCTAATTTCTTGGGGAGAGGCCTGGAGTGCATGCCTTTGGAAAAGCAAAGTACATTTTGGCAAAAGAAACAAACAGACAGACAGACAGATGTTTAAAAACTACTAGGTGGGGTCTCCTGAAGTTACCTACCTTCTCTTTGCTTAGGACTTCAATAGGAAGACTCAGATAGCATTTAACCTGCTCTTTCCCCAGGCAAAGCTCTTTCCTTATCAAAAACCCTTTCCTGTTCAGCTCTTTCCTGATCATGACTTTCTAGACTCGCTGTCCTTTTGTCACCAGCATTTGGACACTAAGGGGAAGCTGCTGCTTCACTCTCTGTGCACTTGCAGTTGCCTAGCCGATGACTGATTTATTTTATTTTCATTGCATTTCTGGACTCCACCTCTGTAAAAGTACAGCTGCTCAAAGGAGGACAAGGCCGTGGGCCCACAACCTTTTAGTAACATCTTGCCTCCCCGCTTCTTGTTCCTTTCCCTATTCCTGCTTCTTTTCTCACACTTAAATGTTTCCAATATCATTTTTTTTTTTTCATTTTAAATTATTTTATTTTACATCATTTCATTTTCTTTCAATTTACAGAATCGCAGAATCAGGGAATCAGAGAATGGTGGAGGTTGGAAAGGACCTCCAGAGATCATCTAGTCCACTCACCCTGCTCCAGCAGGGACACCTAGAGCATGTGGCCCAGGGTCGCATCGCGGTGGGTTTGGAAGATCTCCAGAGAAGGAGACTGCACCACTTCTCTGGGCAGTCATCTCCAGTGCTCTATAGTCCTCACAGTGAAGAAGTTCTTCTTCATGCGGAGATGAAACTTCCTGTGCTTCAATTTGGATGCATTCCCCCTTTTTCTGTCCCTGTCCATCACTGAGAAGAGTTTGACCCCATCCTCTTTATGGTCTCCCCTCACGTATTGATAAGATTCCCTCTCAGTCTTCTCGTTGCCCGGATAAACAGGTCCAGCTCACTTACTCTTTGTTCATAAGAGAGTCCCTTAATCATCTTTGTTGCTCTGCACTGGACCCTCTTGAGAAGTTCCCCGTCCCTCTTGTCCTGGGAAGCCCACAACTGCACCCATTACTCCAGGTGCGGCCTCACCAGAGCTGAGGAGAGGGGCAGGATCCCCTCCCTCGACCTGCTGGCAACGCTCCTCCTGATGCAGGCCAAGATCCCATTGGCCTTCTTGGCCACGAGGGCACATTGCTGCCTCACAGTTAACTTGGCAACCAGGACTCCCAAATCCCTCTCCACAGAGCTGCTTTCCAGCACATCAACCCCTAACCTGTCCTGGTGCCTGGGGTTATTCCTCCCCAGGTGCAGGACCCTGCACTTGTCCTTGTCAAACCACACAAAGTTGCTGTCTGCCCAACTCTCCGACCTGTCTGGATCCATCTGAATGGCAGCACAGCTGTGTCCATGTCATGTTATATCATTGAATTTAGTCATTCTGTTGAATTTTATTCCTGTTTCTCTTTTGTTGTTGCTTTCTTCGTTGTGTATTGTTTTGGGATGCCTACCTCAGTTTTTGGTGGTAGGCCTGGACTGAGCATGACTTCCAGAGCCTTTGCAGATAAATTCTATTTGCAAAGCTGTAATGTCATGGAGAAGAGGAGGCTCAGCTCCTCTGCCTGAGGGGTAGGATCCCCTCCCTCGACCTGCTGGCAACGTTCCTGCTGATGCAGGCCAGGATCCCATCGGCCTTCTTGGCCATGCTGCCTCATGGTTAACTTGTTGGCAACCAGGACTCCCAAACCCCTCTCTGCAGAGTTACTTTTCAGCACATCAGGCCCAGCCTGTTCTTGTGCACGGGGTTACCCCTCCCTGGGTTACAGGATCCTACATTTGCCTTTTTTGGGCAACTACATTTCTTTCTGCCCAACTTTCCAGCCTGTCCAGGTGCCTCTGAATGTCCGTATTGCATCAGCCTCTCCTCCCCACCTTTGTACCATCTGCTAACTTGCTACATTGCACTCTGTGTCTTCATCCAGGTCCCTGATGAGTAAATTGAACAGTACCGGACCCAGAAGTGACTGCTGGGAACAGCTACTGGCCTCTCTTGTCATTATTGAATTGAAGACTCTGTAGGTCTGTTCGTATAAGATGCACTTCTCTCTTATATTTTTGTATTTCTATATTCAGAAAGCCATCATAGAGTAAAACTATTACATTTAGTGGCTCTTCTCTTTTCATTCCACTTTTTTGTAGATGATAATGTTGCTTAATGCCAGATAGCAGATGCAAAATATTCTCACTTAAGAAGGGCATGAGATCTTGTAGTTTAATTTTAATGGGAAGAGGTTGCCTGACTTTTTGTTAGAATTTCTATCAAAATCTGAAACCAAAGGTTTGCATTTTGCTGTGAGTTTCCTGGACACCTTCACTCATTCCTTCATACTGATTTATTCTCTTCTCAGTACTTTGTCTCTGAGTTTTTTTTTAAATTGGAACAGACTATGCAAACAAGGCAAGTTGAGACTTCTTCTAATAGAATGCAAGTTTTTGCCAAGACCAGGAAAAGCAATCAAGGCTCATAAAATGTACCATCAGTGGATTAAAGAAGAATGTTAATGGTGCATTTATCGTTCATTATTAGAGAGAATAAGAAGTTTCAAACAGCTTTGAATGATAAGAGAAATGTGTTCCTGCTATCCCCTTTTATTTCCTTTTCTTTTTTAAAATATAAATAATGTCCTAAATCAATGTTTCTGCAAGAGTTATACAGAGCGACTAAAACACTTTTTGTCATTAAGTATCTAAAGATTTCATTACAAAAACAACAATAACAGAGTGAAGGCAGTGTAATTATGACTGTGATAGAGAGAGAAGGAGAGAAACAACAACAAAACAGTAACAGGAGGTGAGTATAATGAGCTTTAAATATAGGTTCCTTAGTTTTCAGAGAGCCTGAAGCAATATCAAGTCTGTGAATTGTTCTGTACAGTTTGGCTGGTGTCACTGAAAATTACTTACTCACAAAGTACACGGAAAAAGGAGAGGCACAAAGAAATACAAATTTGCAACACACTTTCAAAATGAGCTTTGTGTGAACACAAGTATATAAAACAAGGTAATGAAGGGACTATAGAATATTTTTATGAGTTGATCATACTAATTTGAAGATAAACTGGTTGGTTAAATAGTAAAAAATCCTTAAAATATTCTGCTCAATTGCTAAATAATTGCTCTTTGTGTTCATTTTCAATAGATACCTCTAAGAATTCAATGTATTAGAAAGAAAGCCTACTGAAGACTAAAGTTTTCCCAAGTTCTATTTACGACACAGTTTGTAGGCATGAATGACCACACAGGTTTTGGAACAGCAGAACTTCACTAAAATCAAAAAGGTTCAACAGCCTGCTTGTGTCTAAGATGGATATATAACATTCAAAGGCAGATAGCAGTGAGAAGCATGTAAAACACTTTCTCGGAGACAGTACCAGTAGAAAAAGAAGTAATATAATTCTGTCCTTGTGGCAGTCTGAGACAAGCAATTCAGTGGGTCTAAAGTGATAAGATTTTTATAAGAGCAAAGATCAGACAGGAAAATAACTTACTCAAACTACAAGACTCCTCAACATTTTTGGAATTTTCTGTACCAAATAAGTACTATATAATAAAGAAAGGGAAAGGGAAAAGGAAAGGGAAAGGGAAAGGGAAAGGGAAAGGGAAAGGGAAAGGGAAAGGGAAAGGGAAAGGGAAAGGGAAAGGGAAAAGAAAAAGGAAAGAGAAAGGAAAACGAAAAGGGAAAAGGAAAGGGAAAGGAAAAGGGAGAAGGAAAGAGAAAAAGGGAAGGAAGGAAGGGAGGAAGGGAGGAAGGATATGGCCAAGCAGAGTTTTCCATTTAAAAAAAAAAAGTATTTCACTATGTCGTTCCTTTGGCAGGAATCAGCTAAAAATGAAAGAGAAAAAATAACTAAGAAAATATATTAGGAACAGGTAGCAGAGACTGTTATAAAATCTGGGGACATTCAATCTCATGACCCCTACAAGGGGTCTTCCAAGGGAAATAGGGAGTTTTTCGAAAAATTATTTGTTACTACTTTTGTGTGAAAAATCAGTCTCACTATCTGTTTTGCAAGATAAGACCACTTTCAGGCCAGCTGCTGGCCTTCTTTTTTGCAGTTAATATTTCTTGTTGTATGTGATGGAGCAGTTGAGTTTCTTTGTTTAGTAAATAATTTAATATCGCATTAGATGATTTAATTAATATAGAGAGACTTGTAATTAAAAAAAAAGTCTGCTATGAAGAACTAGATTTTGTTTAGTATTTCCATGTGATTTGAAGTGCTTCAATGAAACAATGGCAAATTCGCTAGTTATTCTCTCTCCCCTTTCTCACCAAGTTTATGAAAAAAAGTAAAGTCTAAAACCAGGATGCTTTCTACACACAAACAACTGGTAAAAGAATTGCTTCTTGAAAGTTATGAAATTGTATCTTTGGTGCTTTCAAAGACAGATGCTTGTAATGGACACAATTTGCAGCAATTATAACAAAAGTTGACAACTATAGATATTATACTGTGGCCCTATAGGGAACACCCATAATCACTGTAACAAGTCTTTCCACTGATAGCTTGACAATTTGGGGTTTTATGCTTGGAGAAACAAAGGAAAATTGATATATACTTAATTTTCATTTTAGACTAGGTGTTTATCCTTTCCAACAAAGCATTACATAGCCTTACAGGTCATTATGAATTACTTACAGATATTTTAACTATATTGTACTGGTCATATGTAAATAATGCAACATCACTTTTAATCATGTTAATTATAGAAATCATATCGAAAAAGTTGCTTACATCAATAATAACATAATGTCAAACAGTATCTTCATACATTTTTTCACTAGGAGCGTGCGCTTTCTGTCTCTCCCCTCCCTCTTTCCCTAAAACACATGAACGTATATATATGATATATAGACAATGACATAAATACGAGCATTTCATTTTCTATCAAGAAAAAAAGGATATAGCAAAGTCCTGTTAACACAGAGAAAACAACCTGACAAGAGAGCTCTGCTTTGAGTCCAATTGTGTAACCATTTTTAGAGGAACACTCATTTCCCATACAGGTTCTTCAGTGCTTCAGCTCTTCTTTTCCTTCTTAATGTAGGGTCCTTTAAATATTTGTTCTGATATCACTCCCCATTAGAATAAAATCTCATCATCTATTTATTGGCTATTTATTTTAGCTTCAACTCCTTAAAGCACTCTTATGACCTTTTTCAAATTCAGAGTCTATTTTTGATAATTCTTTTTGTCTGGAGAAAGGAAGACTTTCTCTTGTTGGAGGAGAATCAAGTTAGAGATCATTTGAGCAAACTGGGGTCACAAATCCATGGACCCTGACGGGATAGCCCCAAAAAGTCCCGCAGGAGCTGATGGTTGTAATTGTTAAGCCAGTCTCCATCATCTTGAAAGGTCATGAAGAGAAGTACCTGAAGAGCTACTGTCTTCAAAAAGGGCAAGGAAGAGGAACTGGGCAACTGTAGACCAATCAGCCTCACCTCTATGCCTGGAAAGATGATGGAACCGCAAATGTGGGCATTCCATCTTTAAGCGTGTGAAGAAAGAGAACGTTATCACACATAGTCAGCATGGGTTCACCAAGAGGAAATCATGCATAAGTAATCTCAAAGCCTTTTATGATGGGATGATCAATTGCATAGATGAGGGAAGAGCAGTGGACATTGTCTTTCTTGACTTCAGCAAGGTTTTTTTACCTGTTTCCATAACACCCACATAGAAAAGCTTGGGAAGTGTCGGTTAGGTGAGTGGACAGTGTGATGGACTGAGAACTGACTGAATGTATCAACAACAAGGTTGCTGATGACAGACAACTGGGAGAAGGCTGCCAGGGGATCTTATCAATGCATACAAATATCTAAAGGGAGGTTGCCAAGAGCATGGGGCCAGACTATGTTCAGTCATACCTTGCAATAGAACAAGAGGACCTGAAACATGGGGTCCACCTGAACATGAGGAAAAGCTTCTTGACTGTGAGGGTAACAGATCAGTGAAACAGGCTGCCCAAAGATGTTTGGGCACATTTTGAATATCTGGAGATATTCAAAAGGGACTTGGACATGATCCTGCGCAACATGCTGTCAGGGACCCTGCTTGAACAGAGGGGTTGGCCTAGATGATATCCAGAGGTCTCTTCCAACCTCAGTCACTCTGTGATTCTGCCTTGGAGTGCTTGACCTGACAGGGTCAGAGTCTACCATCTTCCGTGGCTTCTGCAAGTGACAAGCAGAGCTATGGTGCGCTTGGAAAGGAAGGAGGCTATTCCCAAACTCTGTCAGGTTCCAGCTTCTTCCTGAAAGCACTGCAGGAGCTTTAGTCCAGCACCAGGTGACAAAGGAGAAAGAAAGGCCCTAGGAGCATTGTCTCTTTTGGCTTTATTAGGAAAAGTTCGGTTCTGGGGAGCAAAAGGGAAAAGGCCAAGGAGCAATGCAGTGGGTGAAAGAAAGAATTTGGTGCTTTTGAAACCGTCTAGGAAACAACATCAATCTATACCAAAACCAAAAGCCACAGATTTTATTACTATTATTATTTTTCTTAATCACAGATTTTTTTCCTGGAAGTCTTCTTGATACCAAACTCAGTTGTGGTTGTGTTTTTTTGCCATGCAACTTAAAATGGTAAAGGTAAATGTATTTTTTGTTGCCCCAGTTGCTCAATATATTTATTTTTATATAATGAAAGTATTTATAAGGCTCATTCTGCAACAAAAAAAATGATAAAGAGAAACAGTACTAGTGGAATATAAACAGCAACAACAGCAATCAGCATATGTTCCTCTGCCATCACTGGTGCTGCTAAGAAAAATACATGTCCTGCCCTTGCTCTCCTTTCACTGCCAGACACTGCTCTGCCCCTAAAACCCACACGTCTCCCTCGACCATCAGTCAGGCCCCCTTGTCCCCCAGGGAGGCACTGTGAACACTTTCTGTGCCACGTGATGGCTGGCACGCCAGCCCTCCTCCCTGGTGTTGCCCCCACACAGACCCACGGTACCTTCAGGAGAAAGAACTGCATGGGCTCCTTCTCAGTATCAAACAGGAAGGTTCCAAGCGGAATTTCTAAGCCTTCCTGATCCAGACGCAAAGCACAAGGCAAGCAAGTCAGGTGTGACCTGAGGCAGTGGAAACACACACATGGCTCCAAGGTTTGTTTTCTCCCCTTCCTCTGCCATGCTTAGAGCCAGAGCCTGGCACAGCTTATGGTGCAGCTAACTCTCCTTCCCCGAGTTTTGACTTCAGATGCTTGTCCAAAAAGCACTGCACAAATCTAGAGAGGCATGAAACCACCACAGTGCTTAAAATACCCCTTTGGGCACAGCCCTGTGTGCCCCGCAGAGAGCAGCACAAAAATGCCAGCAAATGTGCAATGACAGGCAAAGCCCTGCTATGGCCTTTCCCCCCACAGGCCAACCACAAGTGCCCCACAGAGACTCACAGAGATGCTGATATCTTTGCTATGCCCCATATACATACACGAAACACATGCTACCTCCTTTGGTGAATCCAGGTAAGATTATAGCACTAAAAGCTTTCCGGCTGAATCTAGGCTAATATGTATTAGTATATAGTTGTACTCTTGGGTTTAAAATGACTTTTACAATCTCAGATTTCAACCTAATGATGTGGCAAAGGAACTAAAGCATTTTTGAAAACACCATGCAAAATGATTTTTGAATTTTCCCTTGAAGAAAGAAGCAAGGGCACAATTACAAAATGTTCTTCCTCTGCATTTTTTTTCTAAGAAAGCACACTTCAGCTTTTATTAATTCTGTAAGAATGGTATGGTTCTGCTAGCAGTTTCTATTTTATTACTCTTTTTCTATTTTATTTCTATTTTATTACTCTTTAATTATCTAATCTTGTTTTCTCTTAAGTGTTAACTCAGTCATGTTTGTATATATCACAACTCACTTAAATGCATAAATCTTTAATAGATTATTATTGTTATGTTACAGTAAAACAATATATCTTCATAATTTTGAATTCTTCCATTATGTTTTTATGTGGTTTTTCAATGAGAAAATTGAAGGCCAAGGTGACCAATGGGTTCATAAAGTATGAAGTGAATATGTTTCAAATTTCAAAATTGGAATCAGCAGAACTTTTTGAGGAGAAAAGTTTAACGTATATCTGGAAGATGAATAGGTCCTTTGACTGAACACAATGAGTATTTGTTAGTTTAGGCTGTATATGGACATTCCCTGTACATTTAGACATAAAACCATTTCTTCCTGACAGTGGTGAATTTAACTATGTTTACCATATAGAAGAATTTCATTTGCGCCATTCTGCTTCTGTGCAATACATATTGATGACTTTAGCTTTGCAGCTTGAAGTCACACATACAGGTAACAGTGACAAAGATCCTACCAATTTTAATGATGCAGGACCGTGGCATTAATCAAGTAAATCAGTAACACTCAGAATAAATGAAACAATCTTGTTTGCATTACCCATATGAAGCTATCTAATCCAAGGATTCATACACGTAGTTCAGCTGTAATGATCTAAATTCTTTGCCACTACCTAGAAAACATACTTTTTCAAGTTGTTAGATAAAGCATAACAAAGTAATGGACAACTTTACACAAAATTTTGTGTACCAAACATAACATTCAAAAATGTCTACACTGCATTATAAGTATTATATCTATCTTCCACTTTATTTCCATACTCATCAAACTATTTGAGATCCGTACCTCCTCTTCTAATCCATTCTTTTTCCTGTGAGCATTTGATCTGCATTTCAGAGATTAGCATATTCTGCTTTTCTGACTTCAATGCAGTGACATTTTATTCCATTTGTTTCTCAGATCAATGTACAATCTGTCTTACTCAAGACCTAAAAATGTATTCACCATAGACTCCTTTTGCTGTGTTCTAAATTAGTTCTGTTTTGTCTATGCAAAAAATAGCTCTAATGAAAAAGTCCATATGTTACGGTATATTTTATTATTAGTAAGAATTCCTTTTCTTACATTTTTACAAAAACAACTCAATAATTTAAAAAAGTACATCTGCAAAAACCAAGTAGAATAAAGCTGTCTGTGAACAAAAAACAAACAAAAAAAGGTGGATAGATGTTTATTTAAAATTTTCCCTTTCTTTTCAGAAAAAAATATTTTATTTAAAAGTAATAAGATGCTTATTATGATAATATACTATGCTATTACTGTTACATTATCTAACTATCTTATTGTTATGTATAAAAATGATAAGGTTAAAATACTAGAAATACTCTTTTCTATAATATCTCTTCTTTAAATAATGTGATCTATTCTCAGTGCCAGTTCTCACTACTATATTCAAAATCTGGTATTTCCTCACTCTCATTCTCACTCTTGTACTTTCTTTCATTGACTGTCCTGTTACTTTATATAACTTTTGAGCTTCCAGAAGACACAGTACATTTTTGTTCAAAAATTAATACTAATGCCAGGAAATTATCATACCCTTTCAAAGAGTTATTGTCTGAATTTTTATTATCTAATTTTGTACTTGAAAACTTGCACACATGACTGCAGATAGTATTTATGCATACAGTTGGGCTAATTGAGTCCCAGTTTCCTTTCAGAGAGATGCTAAATCTCACATTTGAAAAGGGACCATTAGCAAATATTTATCCACCTCAGTGAACCCCAGTAACTGTTGCATAATCAAGTCTGTATCAAGTAGTTTGAAAATAGCTAAAAATTTCAAGAAAAATGTACTTGCAGGTGGCTCATTTGTGAGTGTCAAGCCTGACACTTTTTAAGATGCCTAACTTTTAGAGAACAGCATTTGCTTGTTCTCTTTAAATCATCTCAATTAGATTATTTCACAACTATCTCTATATCCACTTTCACTCTATCTAGATGCCTTTGGTACCCTTAGCTTCTATTTTATGAATGCAAGGAGGAACAGGAGAACTTGCAGGAGACTTTCATTTAGCAATCACAGAGCATAAAGAGAAAATTCATCATTACAAATATATGGGAAGATCTTAAGGTCACATTCTTTTCCTGCTTACACTTTAGTTAGCTAGATTTTGTTATGTTATGGTTTCACATTTTCACTCAACTGCACTGTGAAATCTAGCAGTGCTTTTCTTTCTTGTCACAAAATATATAATCTACTTACTTAAGCATAAATTCTGACCAGACAACTAGTTTAAGGCACACAAAGGCATTTTGACCTCAGTGGGAGAGGAAAGGTAAACCGCAAAGGAAAATTGTGACTACATTTAAAAGAATTTACTCTGGTTCATAAAATGAACCAGAGGCAAAGAACCATAGATTCATAAAATCACGTTTATTTCTAATTTATTTTTTTTAGAAAATGGAAAAGTGTATATGCTCAATATAAAAAGCAGAAATCCCAAAACCTTTATGTTTACTCTCTTATTTATAGGAAATGTTTGTTCTCAACTTCGGTGCTCATGTAAAGTGCCTGTTGACAGCTACTTAGACTACTATTTAAATGACATTTAAAAACATAAACAAAACCTGTTTTGACAATACTTCAGTGCAGCATATCCTATTTTAGGGTTTATATCATTATTTTCTTGTGATGACAAAGAGCAAAAAGAAAACTAGAATTACAGCAGAAAAGAAAGTCAATTCCTCCCTATTCTCTCAAGACACAACATCAATTAAAGAAGAAAGAGAAAGGCTGGGTCACTGCCTTATTCCCATCTTTTCCAGCTACCAGCCAGCCTCTTTTGCACCTACCAGCCAGAAGAACTGCCTAATTTTTCTAATAGCTGGATAGAGCATGAAACAGGAGGCAGCAGCAGCCTTGATGCTTTTGGATACCTGACAGGTCCTGAGCCAATGGGTCTGTAAAGACCGAACTTGTTGTTCCTCATTATCACTAAAATAGGGCTAGACTGGACTCACAGTAATGACCCAAGCAATATACTATATATTCACATCACCTATCAACAGTATAATTTTTTTTTCATGAGTTCTACCATGTAATTTTTTTTCTTTTAACCCCATCAAAGACAGTAAAGAAAAATGAGCATGACTAAGTAAATCCCTACACAAAAATCTTCTCAAGGCATCATATGATAAGGAAACATCTTTAAGTCTTCAATAGCATCTTTTAGGTAGCTACCAATAGTATCTTTTACACCTGCCAGGTTGAAATCCACAAGGCTAGTGTCCAAAATACGTTTATGCAGTTTCATAGAAACAGAGATGATGGCCTGAAGCTAAGCAACATCTTTCCTTGTGCTTCAAACTTCAAGCTGAATATTTTGTTTATGTAGGCATAACATGTTCTGACAACTACTGTTCTGGCACTACAAACAAAATCACCTTTAATATTGTTTTATAGATAATTTAGTAGGAAAGATTTTTATGACATACTCTCATTCTGAATAAATCTTGTCACTAAAACAATGATACATCTAACTAGCCAGTTAGGTGGCTTTGCACTGCACTGAGCAAAACTGAGCAAAAAGACATCTCTCTCCTCCATCATATAGTACCTAGCTGGATCAAGACTTGATGTCACTGTTCATTTTTGATATTGCTACCTGGAGCAATTTTGTATTCCATAATCTTGTTAAGGTTAACTTAGGAAAATTCTACTTCCTACCAAAGAGTACAACCTTTGCACCTCATATTCTGTACCCATTATGAAGGCCACAATATTCAAAAGAGTTTCGCCAGGTAACACTTGTAGTTGCAATATGTTTCTGCAATATCTAGCAATATAGTTATATTAATTTACCTACAGTAAAATGTATCATTTTCCAGCCATGTGCTATTTATGGAAGAGGTATTTAGCATTAGGATTACAAAAATAATTTTGCAAGTGGAACTGTGTAAATAACTGGTTGTGCTGATTTGTCTGCTAAACCAAAAACATTGAAAAAATAATAGTATTTAGGGCTGATACAAAGCTAAAGAATTTCCATTTTCTCACAAAACAACCTTCTCCTTCTCATAACACATAATTATAGGCAAAAATAAAACGTCCATACTGGATTTAATGAATAAACGGTGGGATTAGAGTAGGAAAGCAAAGTTCTAGATGAACATTATTTTGTTAAATTATGACCTTTTTTCCTAAATTCTGCCAGTTTATCTTCTTTTCCATTACCTGCCTTCCACCAGCTCTCATCCCATCTTCTCTTTCTCCAAGTCACCTTTGATTGTGCAAAAATTTAAGTGTTTTGAGCAAAAATAGCCTACTTCAACCAGTAATGTTCTTTACATACTAGGAATGCAACATTAACCATTGCACCATTAAAAATGTGCTCCATAGTATACAGAGCATAAAGAAGGGCTGCCTTGGAAATAGGTAAAGCTGTTTTTATCACTGGACTGGACTGACCCGAGGACTGTAAAATGAAGGAGTGATAAGCATTACTCAGTTTTTTTGAATAAAGTTATCCAAAAGGTATATTAAGAAATGACTTATGTATTTGTAGTCTAGCTGATCGTCTGTGCTGAATCCTGAATCTTGATCACACTACTGGCTGTGACAACTCGATTAAATGTAGATGACTATTCCAGTCTGTGCTGCAATCAAACACTCCAGATTTAGGCACAAGCTAAGCTAAAGGGAGATGTAGAAATAACAGCTCAGCAAGAAAAGTTCTGGAGGTTTTAGTATATTGTTTAGCAGAACATATAGCAACATACACGGGGAAGAAATTTGCAATATTCACTTCTACAGTGTAGCATAATACTTACAGTCCAGTATGTTAGCAAAGTCAGGTTCTTGTTGTTTGTACATTCCCAACTACCTGGCCCTTTAAGACAACAACAAAAAGTAGCACCTGCAGTTCCTTGCACATCTTGTCTGTCTATAACATTGGTCTACCCATCTGTCCAGGAAGCAAGGTCAGAAATTATCCTACAGCTATATGTTCAGTCAGAGAGAATCGAAGGCAAAATAAAAACAGATTTTTCTTCCTCAATTTCTTCCCCTATTTGCTATTAGCCTACTATGTTACAGCTATGACATCAAAGGCCCTACTACATTGAATAATTAAAGTTTTGTTTTTGTTTTCTTTAAGAGTTCTCTGTCTTGAGACTTCTAGGCACATAACATATTTGTTTTCTCTATTTAGGTTAAATAAATATGTCTTCAGTCATCTTTCCTCTTCCTCATTACTGAATATTAGAGTGAGAGTTTATTGCTTTGTGAACCTTTCATAAATCACAGAGAACATTTTAAAGTCCCTTGAAACCTTTGTTTCTAAATTTTGAACAGAAACAAAAGAATTTGCTTTGCTTTACTATAAAGTCTTCTGATTCCATCAGCTCTTCCCAAAGATTATCTGATAAGGATCAAACTACTGAAGGAAAATAAAAATTAACATAAAAATCAATCTATTTATAAATTCTTACAAACTCACACAGATGTCAAGAGAAATTATGAGTGGCAAAAGTGAAAAGTCTAGCTGGTTGAATCTAGTATGTTCTAACATTTCTTCTGTGTTATTCACTGATGCATACTATTATCTATCTCATGTTATTTTTTTGCCATCTTATCATTGCTGCATTGCACAGTGCTCTTTCATACATCAGTTGAAAATTAGAGGCAGCTTTTTCCCAGAAGTCCTACAAGATTTACAGGTTTACATTTTCCTCCATATCTGAGCATGAAACCAGTTCAAGCAGGCACCCAGATCTAAAACAGCAAAAATTGCAATAAATTTCTATAGAAAGTGCTTTGGAAAACAATAGGGACTTGGAGAATGTCTGACTTGGAGGATGGATGCAGCAAGTTTTGTAGGGAATCTTTTGGTATTTACTCAATACATCTCTGAAAACATCTGAATCACTGAGAGAAAGGGAAAACAAAATGTTTAAAAAAAGCCCACTCACTTTAAGCAAAGTATACGGACATTCCTCACGCAAACATATTAACAGCATTTGACATTTTCTCTTTGCTTTAGCTGTCACTTTTATCTGCTGGTTGAGAAACCTAATTTAAGCATCTTGCATTATGTGAATATTTGAACTTATGTTTTAAATGGATTTAAATGAATTTAAAACTCTAAAATGATCTAAATGAATCTCTGATTTACATTTTCAATATTGTTCTCTCTTGATCTCTTCCAATTTGATGTGGATGAACACACGGCTAGTTATGATGTTACAGCACACTTTAATATTATCAGATGTCTGAATTTTCTTCTTGGACTCATTACTTCTTTCCTCAGGTCATCAAAAGCCCCTTCTTTAGACTAAATTGCACTTAACCCTCATATTGCACAAATAATTCTTTTCTTAGGTTTCCCAGTAATTCCAAAATTATGCACCAGCAGGATAATGGGCTCAGGCTCTGTGAACTGACTAACGATGCTGGCTAGACACTAAGCTCTTCACAGTGTAGTACACATTTGCAGCCATAAAGTCCTTTTTTCTCCGTGAGGAATGACGTGATTCCACATGGCCCATTCCACAATATCCTGAAATGACACTGCTGAGCCATTTGTGTGCAGCATGAAGTATGATTTTGTCTAAATGAATGATAATAAAAATACAATGTTATTTCACGACCACACTAGTCTCACTCTACATGAAAACAGTTTTCTACAACAGAAATAAAAATAAATTGAATGATGACTACTAGTGGGGAAAAAGCACAATTCAACAATTCAAATTATTCTATCACAATAAAGATGTTATTGTTGCAACAATAAGCAAACAGCTACACAATATTATACCTATTGACTAGTTTAATGCTATAATTAAGACTAAACAGTTTCTCCTGTTCTTTTGTGTACATTAGTTACTTAAAAAAAAAATTCCTGTATTTGCAAAGCGTGTTTATCAATCTTTAACTTTGTTTTCTCAAATAACACCCAGCTTTTGATTATTCTCTCCCTAGTATTAAATCCTTTAATTTAGACTTGCCAAGAGGACAATTGTTTTTCCTTGGCACTGAGCAGGATTTGTACAGGCAGGAATTCACTCCTGTGCATCCTCTCCACAGTGATCATTAAAAATGCCCTATATCAAATGTTTCCAACATGCATTTTTTTCTTGCCAGGAATTCAATTCTCTTGTTAGCCACCACACAAATATAATCTTGCCAGCAACTAGGCTTCCAAAATTTGAGGTTTCCTTAAATTAACTTATACATAACTGCACCTGGAATTTACTCTTTGCCACAAATACATCATCTCTGTTTGCCCTGAGAAAATATTGATTATGTAGAGGAAGCTTGTCTTAGTTGTGTTCTCCTAGTGTGATTGGAGACTCTTTTCCAGATTTAATAATATTAAGAAAAAAAATCTGTCTCCTATGTACCATTTCCAGAATATAATACAATAAAACTGAAGAATAGCATATGTTTTGTTCTGTGGTATACACTGCACTTTTGGTTTGGTTCAGTTTCTTTTCTGTGGAACTGGAGGAAAAAGTCAGTGGTATCTATGGCTTTTCCGGATACCCATTTAATTTTATTTATCTTAAAAGGAAAATAAGCACTGCAAAAGAAAGAAAGATTGTCCTATTCCAAAAAGAGAACTTACAATATGATTTTGTATTAAGCAATAGGCATATTATGTTCAAGCGTGCCACAAAAAGCATAACTTTTGAAGGAAAGCTACAGGTGTTTTTGCAGTGAAATGATTTTTCACTTTTTTTAAACAGTAGTAAATGTTCAGCTATGCAATGTGCATGCAAGTATACAACTACGAGAAGGAAAAGATCAATGTTTGACAAATTGAGTAATCCCAGAGTATACGACTTCAGGAAAAATGTACAAGCTGAATCGCTGATAAAGAAAGCTACATTCTTATCATGGGTGACAATGGCAAAGGATGGTTGGTAACATGGCAGAAAGGCCTTGCTCCATAGAAAACTCTTTTTTTACTTCCTATAATTTATTATTATTCATTTTTATTATTGTTGAAGGTTCACCAGAAGAACAGAACAGTGAAATCGAAAGAGGTTGGCACACAAGTTGCAGTCTATTGTGCAGGCCACAATTAACGATAATTGTTATCCTTAAGCAACTAACACCAGTCATTCTAGTGCGATGAAGAACTAGTCATTCTAAATGCGGTGTCCGCTATTCTGACAGGTAGGTGTTATACCACATTACAAAGACAGTCAGAGCCTTCCCATAAAGGTGTAAATGTGATTTTCCATTTTCTGGGTGCATTCTTTTCTTTAAATTTGATTTCTTTCCTACTAAAAACACCAGGAAAGTAAATGGAGACAATACTGCAGAGCTTTGCCAAACTTCCATAAAGAAGAAAGAAAAAGAAGGGAAGAGTTAATATACAGCATATAACCTAAGTCTCATGATTCTCCTAAGTCTCAATCTTCTGAATAAAATAGAAACAAAATGAAGAGGCAATGTTTCCAGTTTAAAAATAAATAAAAAAAGCAAAACCACAAAACAAAAACAAAACTGAAAACTTAATACTTCACAGAAGAAGTAAAGGATGTAAACAAAATTTTTCAAAAATTCACCATCAAAGGGATTTCTTCTAAGGCCCTTGTGACCAACTATGTTCTTTTTTATTTAGATAGTCTTTTTCAAGACAAGAGAATATGCTTATCTTCTGTAGTTTTAAGGTGTCCAGTAAACATTTAAACTGTTCTGATGGACAGAATCTTCACATCTTTACACCTTCATTCATATCAGAGTGTATGAGTTCTCTCTCCGTTGGTTTATGAAGAGGGTTGGTGAGAAAATTTACTTCTTTTGCCAATTATTTTCAGCTTTTGTTTTTTGAAGGCTCTGATTATCATGGGAATCTTTGTCTGTATATAAATCTACAAGCTAAAGATGAAAAGCAAGATGCCCTTCAAAAGTTTTTACTTTGACATATATGCTTGCTCAACAATTCACTTTCACAGCTTTGTTAATATCAGTAAAAAAGACAAAGTCCAAAAATTTTGAAGTTATGGTAGGAAAGCACGACAAAGAAATATGAATTCCCATGGAGATTCTAGGAAGTGTCAGGAGGCTTTCCATTTGGTTTCCATTTGGTCATAAACTGTAAGTGGAAAGGATACATGAGTGAATTAGTCAGTTCTGATTACACCATTTAAATATCAAGCATATAAAAATGTTGACTTTTTAAAAAATAATCTATATTTCTACATAGTAGGAATGTTAAGCCAATACAGAATCCAAGACTCTCCAGTTATAACTCAACTGTGATTTAGTTTTCATTTTTGCCAGAAAGCTGCCAGTTGAATTTCATGATATGAAAAAACATTGTAGTATTGAATTTTGAAGATTCTATTTTTAGAAATGTAATTATAGGTTCCTTAAGCATGCACAGAACATATTGAGCCAAAGGCTGTTATCAGAGTGTTTTAGAAAATCTTGTCACTAAGGACACATAATAATGAAGGAACCCAAAGACAGATCCATAAAACAGTAGCAACAGAATAAATCCAAAATTTTATCTGTTTAAACAGCTGAAGTTGTTCTTAGCTGGCTGCAGTTGCTCTGCATTTATAGCATTTTATCTGAATACAGCATTATTGTAATACACCATAGTTTTGGATTCTATTTGCTTTTAACTTCACTGCATTTTCCTCTTGTGAAGAGCTACTCATATTATTTGTCCTGGATTTAAATTCGCACTGGCCCTCCCTTCTCAAAATTAAATAGAATATTTCTGTAATTACCAAGAAGTCACCATTTTCTGCCTCTGTGATAGAAATGAGCAGAAATTACTATTGGTGCCAATTTTCTTCAGATGAATATAAATCATTGTGGGAGGTACCTTTAACAGAATTTCAAAAAACATAATAAATCTTTCTTACTCAATAATATGAAATAAAGTATAAATTTGTTCAGTAGAGAAGAAATATATAATAGAAGCACCCTATTCATGAAATCACAGAGTGGTTGAGGTTGGATGAGATTTGGAGATCATCTAGTTCTATCCCCCTCACCTAGAGCAGGATGTCTATCTAGGACCATGAGCAGATGGAATTTTTCCAAGGCTGGAGATTTCACAACCTCTCTGGGCAACCTTTTCTATTGTTTTGGGGCTTCTGCATAGTAAAAAAAGTATATATATATGTATATATGTATGTATGTATGTATACACACACACACACACACACACACACATATATATATATACAGAAATTCCTATGTTTCATTTTTTGCTCATTGCCTTTTGTTTGTCACTGGGACACTCTCTGAGAAGAGTCTCCTTCTGTCTTCTTCACACCTTCTCATGGATAAGGCATCCCCTGCTGAGGTCCCCTCTTTTCTGGGCCAAACAGTCTCAGATCCCTTAGCCTTTCCTCATGAGAGAGATGTTCCTGTCCCTCAGTCATCTTAGTAGCTCTTTGCAGGATTTGCTCCAGTATGTCCATGGCTCTTATCTACTGGGACGTACAGCATTAGACACAGCACTCCAGGGGTGACCTAACCAGGGCTGACTATTTCTTCTCACTTAGTTACTTAGTAGCAAGAGCAGTAAGATGGAACATGCCAACACAACCAACTTATGCAGAGCAAGGGATACCCTTCCAAATACTTCCTATACACCAAGTAAAGATATATTAAACTGCACTATGTTGATTTACAGAAAAACTAAAGAATAAAGTACTTTGCACTGATGACATAAACGGTGTGCAACAGAGCTGATAACAAACTCAGCATATTGTAGCCCATTTTAGAAAAAAAAAAATCAATCTAGTTTGCATTTCAGTTTGCTGTGGGACTCGAAGCAGTAATGCTATTATATCTTTGGTCTACAGGGACTGGGGGACCCAAAGCAATTAATCTGCATAGAACAGCACTGTACAGTCTAGTGCTGACACAACTTGTTTGAAGCCAGATTGAGCACCTCTGGCTACAGTGAAAGTATGTCCTGTGTCTTTGCCTATAGCAGGTCTGCAAGATATACCAGGTTTCTAGCATACAGTTATCCAAATATTAAAAATATATTTAGTTTCTTGTGGTAAACTGAATAGATTTCTCATAACAGTGTATATTTAAGCTGTGTTTAATTAATATCTACTTTTAAAACCATTGCAACTTGGATGCAGTCATGAAAAAGGCAATGTGAGCTTCTAATGGAAGCATTTAGACACATGTATTTGCTGACTATTGCTGGTTCTGCAATAAAGAGTTATTAATTTGAAGGTCTCTAACTTTATCTGACCATATATCAGTTTCCAACTGCTAATAATTCAAGGCTGTAATTGACTTTTCTCTGCCACACAAATCTGTAGGACTACTTCAAAGCGCTTCAGCTAGATGATAAAGCTCAAGAATGAGAAAGCTTTGCGCATCTAATAACTTCTCAAAAGCTCATAAGGTTTATCTAAAGGCTCCTAGAAAATTCAAGTTCAATTTCTGTGGAAACGATTTTTCACTTGCACTCCCCAAGGTCAATGAAACTTTCCCTTCAGAAGGCAAGTGCAGGGTGCAAATGCAATACTCTGAGTAACTTCCAATGATGTCCATGTGCTCCACATTCAAAGCACAATTCAAAGTGACAGGAAATACTAGAAGTTACACTTGAATTTAACTAAAAGATGGCAATTATGGTTATGAAAACGAAGGTGTGAATCTGATATATGAGGGTGAAGGCATGATTTGTGTGAGCGTTTCAAGTGACACCTAAGACTGTACACTGCTCACAGGGTAAAACACCCTGCCATCTCAAATTCATGACTTCTGATAGGTAAGCTAACATGGATGCCTTTTATATATGCAAAAAATGCTTTCTTCAATCTACTTTTAAGTAATACTAGTAATTACAAACTGATTTTTAAAATCTTCAGTGGACAAAAACATCAGCATTAATGAACTTCCTTGAGGGCTGAATGAAGTGCTGTCTCTACAAATATATGGACCATCAAATTTTATGACAAAATAAATTTATTTTCAAAGTTATTGTGTTTTAGCAGAGTTCACCATTATGTACATTTGGCTTTTATTCTTCCAATCCACTACCAAATTATAATCTGACTGATGTATAGTACAATATCAAAATGTAAATCTCCAAACCAGCCACAGCAAATTCATTCCACTAGAAACAAAGAAATTCCTCACCTTCCAAGAGCTGCAAATGCATCTCAGCTAACCAAACTGGTTCCCAATTAATTCATGTAATGCAAATAAGTATTTTAACAAGCTATCAAGCCACCAGGGCCCTATGAAGCATTTAAAGCTCATGCCCATGACTTTACCAGACTTTTGCGCTATGTCAGCACTAATTTGTTCTGGGTATGGAATGGAATTGAAAAGAAAAATGTATTTTATGCAGAAATTCTTTTATTGATGGAAGATCTGCATGCCATATTAGTCGCCACTCACCAATTAAAGACATAAAATACAAAATAAAACCTACTAAAATCAAGCAGGTCAGAGTACTTAATGAAGAACCTTTAAATCCTGTTTTAATAACAATGTTACCTGCTTTCAATTCTTCCCTTAATAATTCGACTTCTTAAAATCAGAGGAATAAAGGCTAAACATTCTGTAACTTTTCTATGAAAAACTTCACCCCAAAATGAACTTTTCCTTCACCTTGTCTTTGTGATCAGTTTTGAGATTTTTTTTCTATCAGACTATAGTCTTCCCATGACTGCTTTACTGAACTGTTAACAGCAATGCTGGAATAATCACTAGGGCAGTTAACTTAATAACCTATCCTTATAATTAAAATGAAAAGAAAAATTCGCTTTGAGCAAAAGTGCGGGGCAGTTCAAGACCACACTGATTATTCTGCTGGAAACCATGTCCTATGGACACAATTAATCTCTACCTTTAAAACATAATTGAGTAAAACTGCCACTTCAGTGCTATCATCCTGATCTCTCTAAAGAAAGACAGTTAACTGCTAAATAGTTACTTTTCAGACAGGGTATCAGGAAATCTTAGCACTTAATAAGTTACGATGATTTGTCTATTAAACAGAAACTGAAGAAGAAAAACAATATGATCCTGCAACAGTGAGACTTAAGAGTTTGAAAATTTAATAGTTTTAAATCAAAGGATTAAAGATCTAAAATGTCTTTATTAGGGGTCAAAAACTATCACTGTAGAGGTCTCCATCAGAATTGCTCTAGCATAAATGGCACAGTTTTAATAGCAGTTGAATAACATTACCTTTCTAAATCACTGAATTACTACCTTATTTTTGACTAGTACTCCAACAGAGAAATTAGATCTTCCCCACTTTATATTACCTTCTTATTCTTAGTACCTCTTAACAAGTTTTTACAAAGACACAATATATAATAGAGTTTTAGCAGGTTTTTAGACTCAATTTTTTCTTTTTTTTTTTTTTTTTGTAAAAGAGGAATGCAATTATCCGTATATCTTCTCCTTTTTTTTTTATCAAAGTGAAAAGGTTTCACTTTAAAGAAAAAAAAATACGTTTCTCCTTTGATGCCTTTTTAAACTGTTTTTTAAACATTTTTCTTAACAGTCTAGTGCACAAGCATAGAATTCGCAGATAGTTAAATCCTGGAAGAAAAACAGAAAAAGAAAAACACAGTCAAAACATTAACTTGAATAGCAACTTTCAATCATCAGTTAGTGATAAACAGAATACACAAAATAAAATTTGACTTTGCCATTGATCATTTGTTCCTCGTCTTGCCTGATCTGGCTTGGGTGTTTCAGTAAACTGTTTTTGTTAAAGAAAAGCAAACAAATATTTATATAAGAAATCCCAAGTCAGCCAAACAAAAAGAAAAAAGTTCACAAGCTAAAACAAACATCGCATTGTATCTATGCACTTAATGTCATAGTGCATAGATTTTAATTGGGGATAGCACAACACTGAATAATTGGGTAAGTATAATTAGGAGTATGCTACTTCAAAGTAGAAAATTATACTGGGTAGTGATAATACCTGTAACCCTACTGACCTTTAGAGAGCAATTACTTTCAAAGATGATGAAGGCAATTAAGTTTCAGTGAAATGAAATTCAAGCTGAAAAAAATGACAAAATATAGCAGGTTCTAGAATAAACCAGTTTACATTTCATAGTCTTAGAGAGGAAAATAAGCTGACAACCTCTCATATACTGACTTCATCTAATTGTGGTCTTTATCCTTCTTGTGTTTCATCTTAGTCTTTTCAGAGCTCTCTCGCTCCTAGAACCACAAGCAGCACTAGTGTCTGGAAGTGCCTTATGATACTTACAAAACTATAAATATTTTAGGAGTTTCCAACAACCAGGATTATTTTTGTGTTTACTTTCTCAAGACTGTCTATGGATCCACGTCAATATAGACCACAAAAATATTTTAAATTAGGTATTTTCCAGACCAGAAATGCAGGCAAAAACATCTCATCATTGAAATGTTTTGATATTCTCTACATCACTTGAAGTCATTATCAAAATAAACAAACTTTTCAAAAGTTGCAATGCAAATACAATGAAAAAATACCTTTTTATTGAGGACCATCTCATATATATTACCAAACTAGAATTTAAAAACTGCACAACAGGATATCATAGCAGGAACACCAGCAGTCAAATATGCTGACACAGATCAGAGATAACCCTACCTTTTTTCTGTCAATTGGTCCATAAATATTAAATCCACAGAAAGGAACCTATGTTGAAAATAACAGTCTTTCAGAGTCAAAATTGGCAAAATTCAAATAAATTGCTATTTATATTTTAAAATGCTCATTTTTTAAACTCACTGGTCTGACAGCTATAATCAATTAGTTTCATCTGAAATCTCTACATGTCTTGGTAAGATCTAATATTGATTCATAATAAACTGAACTGAATGAATCATTAAACAGCTATTATCTCTTCCTTTATATAGGATATTAATTGTGGTTAAAGATCATTTAGAGCACAGTTACTGGTCTATGTATATAAATTAAATGGAAAGAACAGAAAAATTGATAGCCCAATGGATATGTAACAGCTGCAGAGATAACTGTGGGAGATCTTAAAGCATTCTTATAAAAGTCTCTTAATACTGGTCATTGTGTTAGTCAGAAGTCATACAGAGACATGAAGCTCAACCTCTGGAAAGACAATAGGGTTGGGCACAAGCACTGCGTGGATTTACAGTGTGTTGGACACAATTTCTTGATTTCTTGAGGCAGGTGATCCATGAGAAACCAGGAAAGATGCTGCTCTGCTGGACTGGCTACTTTCAAAAAATAATATAAATAAAATAAAATAAAATAAAATAAAATAAAATAAAATAAAATAAAATAAAATAAAATAAAATAAAATAAAATA
>JAUBNY010000269.1:127099-159016 GCA_032275445.1 Crypturellus soui | reverse complement strand
AAAATAAAATAAAATAAAATAAAATAAAATAAAATAAAATAAAATAAAATAAAATAAAATAAAATAAAATAAAAGCACTGGTCAAAGATCTGAAAGTCAGTTGCAAATCTCAAAAGCAGGAAGGAAGTATTTAAAATCCTGATAGGAGTGAATAAGGAAAATAGAATTACATTCCTGGACTTTAGGATGGCAGATTTTGGGTTTTTTTTCAGCGATTTTCTAGGCAGAATCCTCTGAGAGAGTGCACTTGAAAAGCACCAGAATCAACCAATGTGCTGAAGGCTGAGCAGGCCTGGCAGAAGGCCAGCATGGAGTAGCAGGGATCTCCTGACTGAGCTTGAAGACAACAGGTAGACCACTGAAGCAGGGATGGACTAGCCAAGACAAATATAGAAACACTGCTGAAGTGTGCACAGATAAAGTCAGAAAAGCCAAAGCTCAAATGGAGCTGGAACTAGCAATAAATGTTAAGGGCAACATGAAATGTTTCTAGAAGTACACTACCAGCAGAAGACAAGCTAAATAAAATGTGCTCTTCCCCTCTCGCCCCAGCCCCTGCCTGCTCAGTGGGATAGGAAATCCAGTGACAAATGACATGGAAAACACTGAGCTAATCAGCTGATTTTTCCCCTGTGTTTTTATGGGTAAAGTTTGCCTGCTGGCCTCACACTTTCCTGAGTCTACTAGCAGGGTCTGTGGGAATGTTGCAATATCCTGAGGAGGAGTGCTTGGCGTCGGTTGGACACATACAAGCAGACTGGATCAGACAGGCTATCTGAGGGGGCTGAGGGAGTTGGCCAGTGCCTTTGGAAATCTGTTCTCCATAACCTTAGAAAGTGATGGAGAGTGGGGAAGGTTCATGATGAGTGGAAACAGACAAATATCACATCATCTTCAAATAGGGCAATAATCATAGAATCATAGAGTTATTATGGGTCGGAAGAGATCTTTGAGATTATCGAGTCCAACTGGAAGCCCCTCAACATCATACCTGTTAAACCATGTTCCTGAAGGCCTCATGTACACATTTCTTGAACATGGCCAATGATGATGATTCTGCTGCTTCCCTGAGCAGCCTGTTCCACTTGCTTGACTACTCTTTCCACATAGAAATCTTTTTCTAATATCCAACCTGAACCTCCCTGAACCAGTAGCAGCTGGAAAACTACAAACTAGTTATGCTGCCCTCAGCCCCTGGGGATGTCATGGAGCAAATCCTCTTCAAAACTCCCATGAAGGATAAGAAGGTGCCTGGAAACAGCCAGAGTAGATTTACCAAGACAAACATGATTGATCAATCATTGTATTCTATAACAGAGAAAGCAAAATAACCAGCTGGTAAAATCCAGTTCACATGGGACAAGCGGACAATAAGAGGAGTGTAAAATTGACTGGACTATTGGGCTCAGAGTCTGATGATCTTCAGCCCAACTGGCAAATAACTATTAGTAACATCCCTCGGGGTCAATAATGTTCAACATCTTTTTTGACAACATCAGTAATAGGATAGCATACAGTCTCTGTAGGTTTGCAAACTGCGGCAACGGTCAGTAGGCTGGAGGGTAAGCCTGCTATTCAGAGAGATCTCTAAGGCTGGAAGAATATGCTAACAGAAACTTAGTGAAGATCAACAAAGATAAATGCAAAATCCTACATGTGACAGTACAAATTAGAAACCAGTGGACTGACAGTGGCTTTGCAGAAAGTGACCTGGGGGTTCTCACAGACAAGCTGGAAATAAGTCAGCAGCACGTCCTTGCAGCAAAGGCTGCCAGCTGCATCCTGGTCTGTATTGGCAAGAGTACAGTTAACAGATCTAGGAAAGTGATTTCTTCCCTCTGTTCAGTAGTTGAGAAACCACTATTTAAAGTACTGTATCTAGTTTTGGACTAGTCATTACAAAAAGTATTTATAGAAATGAGCTCTGCAGTGGCCCTCCAAAATATTCAGCTAGTTGGAACACATGGGTGGAGGCTGGAAGAACTGGATTTGTTTAACCTTAGTTAGAGAAGACTGAGGAGAGACCTAATCTATCTACAGCTACCCAGTGGAAAGGCATAGAAAACATTAAGCCAACTCTTCTCAGAGATGCACAGTAGAAGGATGAGAGGCAAAAAAAGCCCTGTAAGATTCTCATTTCTACTTAAACTGTTTGGGACTACATAAAAAATAGCTTATATCTCCTATAAATATCTGAGATGTCAAAGCACATTTGGACAAAGCTTTTTCAACTTAAAAAAAAAAAGTTCTGTAATTAGTTCTGTAGTTAGCTCACCCATCTAAGATATAAAAGGCACCTACACTCACTTACCTGCTCTGACAGGCAGAAAGTCAGGATTTTAATATCAAGTTCACATGACTACTTGAGTGACCAAATGAAATTTCTAGAGAACTGGAGTAGTCTCTCCCAAACATTTCCACTTTACATTTAAAATATTCACTAAACCAAAGAGAAATGAAAGAAGAGGCTGAAGCACATAACAACACAATGTCATCACAATGACTTCTGAGCTGTCTGTGTCTCCTGACTATTCTATAAAGGGCCTTTATGCTTCTGACCAAATGCTTTCTGCTGAATTTCATGATTCATTTTCAGGTTAAATTTTGCTCAAGTTGTTAGTATATCCAGGCAAAAAGCTTTCCCTAAGCAAATTCGGCATCTAACTTTATTCAAGAGTTTGTATCATGGCTGAATATAAGATTCTAGGCTTTTGTTTTTCTTTAAAATCTTGATAAAGCGTCATTTTAATCTCACAAGGTGATCTCTTTAGTCTTGATGTAGAAAATTATTTAAAATACAGGGAACACTTTAGGTGCATGACAATACTTATACACATAATGTAAAGCAGATGCTTGTTTTGTTTGATCAAAGTCAAATTTCACTCTATGAAGGTTGTACAGTGGCAGCAAAATTTCCATATATGATCCTGATTACCATACTGAAAACCTGACATAGGAGCTCTTGGGAGCTAAGGTTTCTCAGAACATTTTGAAAATAACCATAAAGTGCCAGATGAAACACAGAAGAGAGAAAAAGATTAGAAAAATATTAATGAAACAAAGTGACTAATATTTTCGTTGAAATTCTAGAGTAAAAATATAAAACTGTAAAAATATGAAGCTATATATAGTTTCACTACAGTACTCAACTGATTCTAAAGCTTGTTATAAATATCTGAGTGGTATTGAATTCAGAATTTCTAACCAGAGCTTAGTTAAGAAAAATATGTTTGTGCTTGCCAGCAGACATCAAGGCAAAATCTACCATCAAAATAATATCTAATTTCAACACAACAAAATCTTTACAGTACAGATGGTTGGCTTACTTAGCCATTATATCATTTGGATTATTACAGGCAGCTTTAAGGAATTTTTGCATTTCAGTCTATCTCCAATTTACTTAATTATAAAATACAGCTAAAATATTGTTTGATTTGCTTGTTTTTGTTTTTTTGCCAAAGATGTATTAAACTTTAATATTTCCCATAGAAGAGATATACTTTCTTTTCCCCAGTTATCTGTAAAAGTCCGCAGTGCCTCATGATTCTTTCAGCAAAACTATAAATCAGTACTTGCTACATATGTTTGTTTGAGGCACAATGTGTTTTGGCAAAACTTCTCTCAGACCGTGTTTTAAATTTCAGTTTCTCTGGGGACTTAAAAAAAAAACTGTAAAAACAATTCTCCTGTGGAAAATATCAGCAGAACAACTTTGTAAAATAATATTCCCCTTTATAGTGGTTTCCCCCAGAATACTCCTGCTTAATTTAAAAGCGCTTGACTTCCCAGAATTATTCATAGTTTTCCCATCATAAAAATCTTTGAAGATAATATACTTTAGCTGCTATTAAAAGGAAATGGCCTTCACAATGAGAAATTCATATGCTGCCTCATGTTTTGATATGGAAAACAGATCATTCAAATTATTTTCAATACATGTCTGTGTTACAGAGTTTAATATAATCACTACCTACATTCCCACCGACTACATAAATGTTAATTATTTGTCTACAGTTCACATTACCTTTTGAGTATAAATTATCGCAGCTTTCAAGTTGTTCAAAGGAATGATATGGAATATTTCTCTCTATTGGAACATGAGATTATTCAAGTTAACATTCTCACACAGAGTCCTTTCTATAGCATGTTTGCAAACCACACAGGTCATAAGGAAGCCTGTAGAGGAAGGCAGAAGAGAAATAAATATACACCCTTAGAATATTTACGAAAAGTAAACTCAAATAAATTTGGATCTGTGTCATCCCATACAAGTGTAAGTAGGTCCTCATCATAGTTAGAACTATTTTTGATGAAAGAATTTAAGTTTTATTTCCAAATGAACAAAAGGCTAAATTACTAGGTTATACTGAGCACTTATAGCCTTATGATCACTTTAAGAAGTTAAGAATATATGTTGTATGTAGTAAGGATGCTGTTTTTCTATTAAGATACTTTAATTCAAGTAATAATTAAAAAAATACCAAGGTTATTAAAAAAAAAAACACATATTGTCTTATCTTTATACATTTACTGCAAAACACTATAGCCCAGAGATCTAGCATAACTATATGTAACAAGCTTCATCATTTCAATATGTCCCTATTCTGTCCTTTATCTGAATGCTTATTTGGTGTATTGCATATCATGAAATTCACTTTGCTAATAGAAAATACAAGCAGTTTTTGTATTTTATTAGAAATACATTCAATTACAGGTCTGAAATAGGATTAGGAATAGGAATGTAGGATAATTAAACTAGAAACTATATAATATTCAAATATACAGAAATATAACACTGATGATAATAGTTTCAGTAGAGATTTAATTTGATCAGTTCTCTGCGGTCCTTGAACCTTAATCTAAAATGATTACACAAAGATTTTGTCTTACACAGAGCTTATTCACACATTATGCAGAGTCAGCTGTCTAATAAAATGAATGATGTTAGGAGCTTACAATATAGCTACCAACAAATACTCCCCTGTCTTCTTTTTCCATTCTCTAGGACTATACTGTGAGGAACAGGATAGTCTGATTTATCAAAGCCAGCAAAATTAAATCTTCCTTTTCCATGAATCACTGATCTGCAGCAAACCACAGATCTCTTTTTATATATCTAAACAGACATTTTACATAGGCTTTAATTGTGGAGAATACTACCAAAATTGCCCTGTCTCCTTATACATCCTGGACATGTTTGAAAAGAATAATGGAAGCCATTAAAATTCTGTAATAAAATCCTAACAGAATATATGAAAACAAGCTTATTGATACATATGTCATATGGAGAAATGATGATATTGTCCTACAGTGTGTACACTGATTTATACTACTTTAGCAACATTTGATGAATTCTGGGTTCCTTATCTCTCTTTTTTAAATAGCAATGTGTTTACCAAGAGAGTAAATCTAGCACTACAATTTAATATGAAATGACCAACATTAGATCTCACTGCATTATGGTATTTTTCTTCTCCATCTTATTTCTAATACTCCAAAGGCTCTGGTAAATTCTGTTACTACCAGTTCTTTGAATAACAAATGATTCATAGCCCACAAAAGTCAATTCAAGATAAAAAAAAAAACAGTTTTGTCTTTTCCCTTTACTTTTCCCATCTTCCTTTGTATGCAATGAAATCAAGTGGATTTCTTTCTTACAGTGTGGTCATTGGTGCCATCAACCACTCTATGTAGATAGAGCTGATAAAGACAGAAGTATTTATCCCAAGAGTAATATTACATTAGTTTGATGTCCTTCTAGTTATGAAGGTGATCATAGATAAAAACTCCTTTATTCTCTTATTTTTTAAAAAAAACTTGCAAACTTTTGAAAGGTTACTATCCTTCAAATGGAAAAGTCTTAAGAACTAATAACTGGAAGATTATGTACTCAAATGAACCAGATTATAATTTGGATTTACATCTTCATGAAAAGGGGGGAATCAGGTGGAGAAATAAAGTGGGTGAGACTTAGAAGTTGATCAGCAATACCTAAAATCCAAGAAAACATTCCAAAGTGGCAGTTTTGCTTGCTCAGTATCTACTTTTCCTTGTGAAAAAGAATTAAAAACAATTCTGATAAACATATTAAAATTTTATTTCAAATTCAATTTTTTTTACTTTATAAACATGACTATGTTTGTAATCATATTTCAGATCAATGCATTTTTAAGAACTGATTACTCAGTTGTTCATGAAGCTTTCAATAGCCTTCAATTTTGCTTTCAGTTTTGCCCGAATTATTTGAATTATGTCACACAAATGCAGCTTTGCTGTCCTCCCAGATGTTTCCCATTAGTGTAGTTATTACTGACTAGGATACCTGGTGCTATGGATAGAGTACGGTTAGACTCAATAACATTTAAGCATGCAAATCTCCCTAAGCTTCTAAAAGCTGAGATCATATTTAGTCTAACCTTTGTGATCAACTTTCCTTCTACAAAAGCTGATACATGTTACAAACTAAGTCCTGGTGTACCCATCACAGCTCTGGAACTAAGTTCAAACCCTCTTAGGTAGAGGAAGAAATTCACCTGAGTGCTCAAGGTAAACAGGAAAGGCTTACTTGCCTTATAGCACAATATCAGTTAAAGGAAACAGTAAACTAAAGACCAAAATCTTTAGTAGACTAAAATATACTTCTTCCTTGGACATTTTCTTTGGCTTTTTTAACTTCCCTATTTTTGCAAATTCTAGGATGGGGTGCATATTCTAGGCTGATTTGCCTATACTCTAGGGATATATCTTAGACATAACCTCATGCTATACTGGAAGGAAACTCACACATGCATCATTTACGATTTGAATATCAAGATTTCAATGTCAAGGCCTCATCCAGTAAATGTCAGTATGGATGACTTCAACACCCAGACTCCAAAATGCACTCCAGAGTAAAAAAAATAAAAAAAAGTAATTTTAGTACTGATTAGGGGTCTATAAGCTTAAGAGTAGATCATATTACTAACATTAGCCTGGGTATGATAATTTCCACACAGTAAAAACATATTTGAGGATATGGTGCTCACAAATCACAGATTAAGAACTTGCAATTGTTCCAACTTTTCTTTTCGAAATATTTTTTCCTTCTTTTTTGTTTGGGCTGGTTTTTGTATTGATTTCAGTCATATTAATTTTCTCTTTCCTATAGACGACTATGCCTTGATATAGTATTTGCAGTACAGAAAATGTGCTAACTATATACCTACTTCATATTAATAACAAATTCCTGCTTTCTTTATCAAATGGCCCTAAAACACAGTGAAGGGTTGTCAGACTGGGTAGAGAAAAGTACAGCTCAGAGAAACCTTCATTTGCATCCATATTAATCCGCATTAACTTTTGAGGCAAAAGATGTGAAATAGCCATAAACCAGACCAGATTTACATGGAAAACCAGGCCAAAGCTGTTCCCATTGCACATAAGTTATAGCATGATGATCAACTGTATATATGTGTGAGGCTGCAAACCTAAAATTCCCACCTTGTCTGTCTTTTTCTCAGTGCAACTGCTGTCTCATCAGGTTTTTTTGAACTTTCTTCTTTTTTGGCAGGAAGTCTCTAATTTTTTGCCTCCAGGGTAACAGAGTAAGTGGTTGAGGTTAGTGGGCTGTGCAAAATGCAAAGTTCGAGCTTGGCACAAAAACCATTGCAAAAACAGACAAAACATGATGAGGGGACCACTTTCTTGTAACAGGAGACACAAACTGAGAGCTTATAAAATGCAAAACAAGCTGCACATATAAAATACATTTAAATAAAATGTATCCTAGGAATTGCAACTTATACATAGATATGTAGAAAAAAAACTTTAATTGCTTTTCAAAAATTAATAATCGTTGTTTATCTTATTCACAGTGACTGACCACCTATTGTCAAGCAGCTGTTTCAATGCTATTGTACATATATTCACTACACAACACACCATGCTTTTTATCCTATATTGTTCCTCTGTTGAACATTTCTCAGATTGTGCTAGCATTATCAACAGCATATTCTTTCATTTTGTCACTTAATTTGCAGTTTTGCTTTACAATACTGTTTGAAGCGATGTGGAAGTTGATAAAAATCGTTAAACGTGTAGAAATTGCACCAGATGTAAACAGGTATGCTACAAGGCGCGGAAGTCAACTTTAAAAACATAGCAATGAGGTAAACATATTTAAATTTTGTCTATTTTTGTCTATAATCTTTGCTTATTCAGAAGTGCAGAAATATTCCAGAATTAAAATACAGCATTTTGAAACTGCAGAAGTTTTTTCATCACAGTGGTCAGATTCACAGAATTTCTAGCAACACATTCCCTTAGAGGTGAGCATTACAGAAATAAACTAATTTAAAATTCACAGAAAAAATCAGATCAGATAATCAAGAACCTCTGTTCCTGACTTTATTAGGCAATATTTTATTATTTCTAGCATATATATGCAAGTCCTCCTAAATAATCCCTTCTCTTACATTTTAAAAGACACAAACAAGCCAGAAAATATTACAGTGAAATCTTGTAAACAAAGAGGTGTCATTGTACAACAATGACAAAGTACACCAGTAAGATGTCCTAGCAATTGTAGAAGAAATTAGAACTCGTCATTCGTGACAGCAATTCAGCATTATGGATATGGAGTTGAAAAGTAAGTTATGTAGTCATGAAAAGAGAAAAATGAAGAAACTTTTTGCTTATCTTGTGAAGTCAGGAGAGTAAGAACAAGAAACAAATAATATGTTAAGTATAAAAGAAATTACATAGTAATGCTCTTAAACCAAAGGGATTGGAGGATACTCCAAGGATGGAGTATGTAGAAAAAAATGCTAACCCAGTATTTGTCTGCAAGAGACAAGCAGCTAATGAAGAATCAAATGGCTAATGGAAGGATTCATAAAGGCTATCCAGAAAGCTCCATGTAGAAGACAGATTAGGTATCATATTACAAATGTGTATTATCAGTTCCAAAGCTGAGGCTTTTTTTCCCGCACTGTGGAGGAGTTCCTGGAGGAAAGAGGCCACAAGCTGTTGTGAACAATCCCTGCTACGAAGCTGTGGACTGAGTGAAGAGTCACCGGAGATCGGGGGAGGGGAAGAAAGCCCATTCTGCAACGGAATAAACCGCCACCTCCTGGACATGAGGGGCAGGCCTTACTGCCCGAAGGAGTGTCAGCCTGAGGACAACATTCGCAACGGTGACCAATGATCGAGGTCCACAGATTGTAGGATGCAACATAACAACCAATCATGAGCTAAGTTTGTCTTTGAATTGTGCTTAAATACATGCTATTCGGGCTGAATAAACGAGCTTGATGATAACTCACATCACTGAGTGAATTCTTGACTCTGGCCATCTCCTCTGGCACCCCACTCCCAGCTAGCACATATTTTTTGTTATATAAATCAACTTCCTTGAGCACTAGCTAAAAGTCAAGAATGACGCTTTCAAAACATAGCTGTATTAATAGCTGTTAGGACAAGGCAAAGATCAAGGACAAAGATCACTCATTAAAAAGGTGAATAGAAGAGTGTTCAAGATCTAAATGTCTATCTTTGATCATGCCTAACACAAGACCTTATTTAATTCCACTGCCTGAAAGATCCATTTTTTTTCCCTGCTCACATGTCAAACTATTACACTTTATGAATCCACCTGAGAAACTATAAGTCTTCTAATGCACAAGCATATTCTCCAAACATTTTCCATCATTACACAAACATTCACCTGTGCAGAATTTTGAATGACTATTTCTCTATCCCACTGTTATTTTGTGAACCAAATGAAGATTTCATCTGAGTGGTATTAAGATTTACTAATGTTTGGCTGATTTGGATTCTTAATATTTCAAGTACACACATGTGGATTTATCCTCAAGATTTATCCTCAATCTTTATTTGAGCCTTCATTCCTCAGTGGAGGATGATTACAGCTGTAAACTAGTTATTTAGGGCTATGCTTCAGGTTAAGAGAAGGTAGCTTGAATACAGACAGGCTGAGAATAATTTTATTTTGTCTATGTGTTTGTACTTGTACATACACACTTAGAAATTGTCTCATGAACTGAGATACCAGAAGAAAAAAGATTTAGTCCTATCTCTTACCCACTTATGAATAAATTGAACATTAATAAACATATTTTCTCCATGCTGAATAGAACTTATACACTCAGCTTTAAATAAGAGCCTTAAATTTTGTACAATTCACTTGCACAGCAGCACAATGACAAAAGAAAAAATTATGAAAGACTTATCCACCTCCCCAGACTCTTCTTTCAAGAAGGCTGTGATGGGCAATAAAAGAAAAGGAAGAATGCACAGAGAAATGGTGATGCTGTTGCTCAAATCAAGTACTTATTCCCAGAGTCACTATCCATGCAATTATGCTCAGCATACGAACTGATATCACAGGAATCAGAATAGCAGAAAGATACCTTTTGATAGCACCTGATTACTAGAAAAAAAATGTTTTTGCATGTCTTAATATGCAAATGCAAATATGCTCACCTAGGGTTCACCTAGGGCTTTTGGACATATTCCAATTCCATAACACCATCAAAAATTTCTCTAGTAATATTATATTAACGAGCCACACTCATAATAAAAACAACATAATAAACAACAATATAGCAAATTAATTGAATGTTTTTTGGAGTATGTTTTATCGCAAACATTGTCCTCATAATCCTTCCACAAACATTGTCCTCATAATCCTTCCTGTCACAGTCCAAATAGCTAGATATTGCCAATAAATCTTGTACTTTAGGTTGCTTTTTTCTTTTTTCTCATTCTTCCAATATATCTGACAAAAATAAGTGAACACATGTATGAACACACACACTTATACACACTTCCATCCTCCTCCAAAATAATATGATGTGGGATTTTTAGAAGCACTAGGATACTTTTGGGAAGTAGTACAGAGACTTCTACATACATACTTTAAGTGTTAAGAAGTGGAATAAGAAATATAATGTCTGAGTAAATTACTCAGTTTTAATCCTTAAAACCAATTTTCTAACAATACTTTCTTTTATTTTTTAGATTATTTCCTACTACCCCAGAAACCAGAACATTGAACTTTAGGAGCACCAGCAGCCAGCAGTAAAGTTGAAAACTCCTTAATTCTGACATAATACCTTGTTAATAGGACCATAGTTCTCATTAAATTTTCCAATGGTGAACAGAGGTTTAATATTCTAAAAAAGATTGCTTCTCTTATGTATTGTCAATGACAACTGTCATACTCTTAACAAAGAAAACAACCAAAATAATTTAACAGCAGACAACCTAAAAAATTAAAATTAAATTAAAAAATAATTAAAAAGAACACATTATCACCCTCAAGGTGAAGTATCTCTACATCTCTAACACTGCTACCCAGTGTGCATTCAATTTTTAGGCAGAACTGCAGACAAACCAAACCTTCCCCCAAAAAACTAATTTAAGATAAACTATGCAAACCAGGAAAGAGACACAAAAAATGGTTTGACTTGCTACATCATAAATTACACTGGGCCACCCTTACTAAATAATGCATATGTTCTCTTATTTATAAGACTATATCCTCAAAGATAAAGACTAACCTTGAGAAAACATCACTTAGTGACTTATACGCACTGTTGGTTTTACCAAAAGTATTTTTGGATTTTCATCATTTGCATGTCACTTCCTCACAGGCTTACAGATTATCTCCCAAGCATTAAACAATTTTTCATTAGCAACCTACTATATTTGCACTATTTACTTCTGAAATGCTAACATAAGCACTGATTAAGTTTGAATGAACTAACAGTAATTTTTTTTTGTTTAGTTTTGTTTATTTGTTTATTGTTGTATCTTAACCTCTTCATAGTAAGTCAAAGATAGTATTAGGCTCTCTTTGCAATTACAGCCTTAAATACTACATTTCTGTTAATCGTCCTGTTGGTTCCTCACCATTTAATGTGTCTTTATTTCGCTCTGTATTGTCTAGTCTTTTTAATTCTTCCTTCACTGCTTTTTGAATCAGAATGTTAATTCATTGCATGCTACATTCAATTTCCACACAGTTCTGATTTGAAAAAGTTGATACGCATTTCTGTAAGCTCTATGAGACTTTCATCTACAGTTACAAAGTGGGGATTATTCAGCTCTATGCCATGCAGCCTTGAAGGGTCACCATGCAAGGGGGGAAAATGGCTACTTCATCTTGTATTCATGTGTTGCAGAATGTGCCTTCTCCTATGAAATGTATGGTCTTCCCTTCTGCTCCTGATAGATCAGGACCCAAGGACTAAAAAGAAACTCCTAAGGAGAACAAAAGGTTTGCACTTGTTTCTAGTTTAAGATGTAAGCTAGAGGGTTTTTGTTCTTCTTTCCTTGCACAGCCATCAAAAAGCTACTTGTAATTTGTCCTTTGTTTGTTTTTGTTCTCATATACCTTCAAAAACTGCAAGAATTAAAAGGTTAGCTGACAGCAGAAAAAAAAAAAAAGGAGTGAAGAGGATAGTTGCCAAGGTGAATTTAACCTAAAATGCTGGTAAAAAAGAAATGAGATCCAGAAATAATTTCCATTTTTCCTATCTCTGTTGCTATAGAGAATAGAATTGTATGGTCAGTTAAGCTCTTGCAGAAGTTCTTCTGACTATAGGGAGATTGTTATGAGTTGTTCACAGCATAATGAAGAATTTATTGGGTTTATATCCTGACAGCAATCATTTTTAAACAAAAATAACTGACAATATCATGTCTGTATAATTAATTTATTCAAACTATAAAACCTGTTTTTATTCTACCTTATCCTTAGCTTGCAGTCAGGACATCTCAGTCTTGACTCAAAGAGTTTTCCTGTTAAATTACTATAGTCACAGACTGATGGCTTATCCTTGATTAGCTGGTCCATTGCAGTGTCACTTTCTATGAACACATTCTAATTTGCTTCAGGCAAATACCATCAGCTTTAGACATATTAAAAGATTTTTTTTCAGATGATTTTTGCTTGAAGCAGATAGAAAATGCTCTACTCACTCACTAGTTTCCAGTTCAATAGATGCAGAAATCTTTGTGAAGTGAGCCTAACAGCCCCACTGGCTAATACACTTATAGAAGTAGAGCCAATTGCAAGAAGTGTCCATTCACAACATCCTGAAAAGAGAAATAACAAGGGTGATGAGGGGCTTATATTTATTCATTTTATGTTGAATTAGACATTCAGTTTTTAATTATTCATTTGAAAACATCTCCCTGAAACCTGCTCCCATTCTCCTCTTTAATAATTTCATGGTAATATCTTCTTCCCTTATAAGTTTTTTTAGAATAAAATCATGTTTTATACATGAAGTGGTCAAATGTAGTGACAATGAGGACTGTGTTAAGACATAATTGTATAGCCTTTATTTGGTATAAAACATACTTGCTTACACAAGCCATATGGTTTTACATAAATGCTCATGTCAACTAGATTTTTTAGACACCAGTGATATACATATCAGCATCAGTAAAAACCAACAACAACAGCAAACTATTATAGGCCAGCTGTATTGTAAAAAACACAGATTATACTTAAGGACTGTACTTGTCTAAAGAGAAATTAACTTCAAGACTAAACTAACTGCAAGACTAAACTAACTGCAAAGCAGCAGTTAGCTATATTACTCCCAACAACTGCTAGTGACCCAGCCTAGCTGCTCAATTGCTTAAACACTAGGGGAAAAACAGTAATTTTAAATTTGATATCATCTTTCACTTCAACTGGCCCTTTCAGATGAGAGAAAAATCTACAAAAGCACTGTATCAAAAGATTCTCAGGAAGTGCTTTGTGCAGAGACAAAAAGGGCTTACGTGTATCTTTTCCTCAGTGAAGCCTGTTTTACATGTCAGACAGTCATAAACATGAAATAGTTTACTAGCTCAACAGAGCTCAATTAAGTTTGACTACATGCAGAATATCCAAGTGTGGTTTATAGGAAAATTCATTTAGCAATATATTTATTTTAGAATTATTAAGAAATACTTTGCCTTCTCAAAATGGACAGTACTTTAGTAGAAACAGCTAAATTTAAAAAGATATTTTACTCTGCATACACCAAATGGATGTATTAAAGTAACAGCTGTCACAAAATAAAATACTGAAATCCTACAATGTGTAGAAAGAGAGCTCTTAAGATCTAAAGTACTTTCACTATTAGTAAGATGATGCAAGCCTCTTATTCAGTTTTATAAAAGGTACCTAGCACCATCTCCACTCTGATGAACATTCAGAATCCAGATCAGGTAGGTAAGCATTTAACAATCCCTTTAGCTTTTAACAGGAAATAGTTATAAAAAAGGGAACTGAAAATCAAAAAGCCATTTAAAATAAATCCTGATGGAGTGGAACAAGGTTTCTGTCTTGATAGAATTGAAATCTATGCATGGGATGTCAGACCAGAATGACATTTTTAAAAAGCATTCATTTTTAAGTATAGCAAAAGCCTATAACTAGAGTGTGATACTAGAAACCTGTAAGTCCTTCATGCTTCCCAATGAAATTGGATAAACATTATCACAATAGGTAAGATTTTACTGATGGAAGTGATCTAGAATAGAGGAGAAGAAAGGCAAAAAAATAAGACACTTTGAGCTCAAGAAGTCTTACAATAAATAAGAAAAACACAGATATATGCCTGTATATTAAAGAAAAACAATATTTAAATGGTCCTTAATATTCTGCAGATGTGTGGCTGATACATGTCAAAGAAGTGTAGTGGATGACCAACTCTATAAGAAGAGTAAAATATGGTAAAGTTGAGAACTGTGATACTACTTCACTTGCAGAGAATCGGAGAAATCCAACACAGATAATAAATTGCCCCTTGAAATGGGGCAGAGCCTTGAGAAAATGACCTACATAACTTTTTCTCTAAGCACATGTTAATAGGAGGAAAAAGTGCAAATTCAAAAACAAATTCATTAAAAATTATGGTGATGAGGCACTTTTTAAAATACTTCATTTAGATAATACTTATCAAGCAGCAATAAATCATGATGGATACCAACTGTTCACAGACTAACCATAATAAATGGATGAGAAACATGATGCTATTCAGATGCTTTATTTCCATTCCCCTTGTGTAACTTTGTGGGTTCATGTCCAATCCCATTAATGTAACCTGCAATTTGATGTATGGTATGCAATGCTTAATTTATTTTGTGATAATTTTCCCCAAGTCCATTCTCCGGAGTTTGTTATTTAGTTGCATGTATCCATACAATCAACTGATTTTTGCTCTGTATGGATAGCAGGAGCACATTGTTCATATACAAAACATTATAAAAGTATCTGTCATATATGTACTGTAGGGAAATTAACATTGCCAAAAACATTGGCAAAAATTTCAGTTTCAATATTCTTGTGTTGAAAGCCAGTTGTGAGGCTTTTTAAAATGAAAATGATTTTACTTTAGCTTTTTTCCTCATTTGGTTTAACTGAAATAGCTTTTTTTTTCTCACAGCTTTTCTCTTATGTCTTAATTCTTACTGCAATTTAACACCAGCATAAATGTACTTTCTTTAGCTCAGCAACTGAAAATGCCCTCATAGAACCAAGTATTTTTGACCATTACTTCAGCGATGGCATTTGAGTTTGGCTTTTAAGTACAGAATCTGAAAGGATAATTTATCCTAAAATGCTTCAACAGCAGAGGGAGCTTTTAGCATGTTTAGAATCAAACGCGTTTTTGATTCAGGAAAGTATAACTGAGCCCAATTACGTAACAGTCTGCACCGAATAGATCTTAGAAAGATTAAACAATTTTTATTGTATTCTTGGAGCCAACACAATACCTGGGCTATAAGAAAGAAAATACAATTAACCTGTCTGCTTACTAGTATCTTTTTTCAGTGGTTGTTTGATTTCATGACAAGAGTTTATGTCCCTTGGGCTGTGTGTGTGTTACAGCACTTGTCTCACCTGGATGCATTCTGCATGTCAGAAAGACATTTCCATGGTCATAAAGCAACCAACACCAAACTTTAACATGTAAATCTGATTAAAATAAATCTGATTCACAATATAGTCAGGATAATTTTCCAGACAACATCCATGAAAATCCAAAAAATCAAAAATATATTTGTTTTCTTGGTATATAAAATGTTAATATATTCATTAATTATTATCAACTGGCTTTTCTCAGCAAAAGTGCATGACAATGTGCTATTTACTATTAAACATTTTTTCCTTATATCATTAATATTAGGACATGGTATCAGATACAAAAAATAATATAGAACAAAATCTGAAAGTCAGCTTACATCAATTATTTGTAACTTACACTAACAGTTGCAGTGCACCATCCAACAAGCAGGCTAGTTCACTCAAACCTACAAAAGGAGCACTTAACTATTTTTGTTTGTCTCTATTAGAACTATAACTATAATTAAAAATGTGAATGTATAGCCACCATATTTCAGGCAGGCTATAACATTAGAAGACTCTCCTTTAATCAGAAAACCTAAACCAGAAATTCTCACCATGTTTCTAAAATTCTCAAATTCACAGCACACTTTCACAGCTAGTTCAGCTAACTCTATCACAAAAATATCATACAGTGTTTCAAGAACAAAATGCAGCTTATTCGCATCTTTTCCTAACACATATGGATTTACATTTGATCCTATGACTGCAAGCCTCTTACCCTCTTAGACACTTATTTTCTGAATACATTTCTAAGACATTTCTAAGCCCTTTAACCATACCACTTTGTGTGCTGTATTTCATAACATGTACCAAAATACTTTCACCTTGCATGCACTTTGATGGTTCTTTGTATATCTTTAAGTTCTATTCTTCCTTCAGCATTAGCTTTCATTTTTAATATTTCACCTTCTTCATCTAGCCTTTCTTCTACTTTTATCCAACTGTAAGTTTTAATTAAGCCTATGTCAGTCTTAACCATGGAGAAAGTACTCCAATTTCCATAGTACACACATCTATTTTTCTTATTGTAACGGAATATCTCCATGCTTATTAATAGCTCACGTATTCCTTCAAAGATTGGCAAAATGATCCCAAGAAAAAGCTGTGATCTAAATATTTTTAATAGAGAAAAAAGCTGTTATGACCTGGTATGCTTCTCAGTCATTTCAGAATGTATATCCCAAGCCTCTCTTGTCCTGTTTATTTTTTTACATAATTTATTCTGTAAGTAATCTTTGTTAACATCATAAATAATAATAGTAATAGTAATAATAATAAATATCCATTTTCTTATCTATTGCTGCAGCCAAGCCATTAGAGTAACACAGAGTGATTAGACAACAACAATAAAGTCAAAGAAGTTCTCAAAATGGGTCTTCATTACATGTTACAGTGATGGGCATGTTATTTAACTTCTTTGACCTCCCAGTGACCACTATGGAGTAAAAACAGTCTACCCTATTCAGGTTTTAAGATTATCTAAAGGAGAGAATACACAGGGGAAAAAGTATATGGTGAAACATTGCTAAACAGAATGTGGAGCCAATGCGCAAAGTCTATTGAAAAAAATGGAATTTATTGTTTATAAAGTTATAATGATCAATGTCCTAGACTTTATCTGCTTTTACCAGCTTCCTGACTTTTTTGGGGACTTTTGAAGTAAATCACCTAACTATAGATGTTTTCTAAACTACTATTAGGAGAAATCAGTTTGTTAACATATAAGTCTAACAGTGGAAGTGGATAGACTGAGTAAAGATCGTCATTGCAGTGCAAATCAAGTAACACTTTTCTTTTGGTCTGTATGATGCCTAGTACATTCTCATGTACTGAAGAAAGGCAATAAATACTAGATAAGACTGAAAAACTGACTGTTATTATTGTGCAACAGGTAATATCTTTACCATGCTCACAAGACTAATGTTGACTATTTAGGAGGACACATATCTAAATTAGATTCAACCAGATTAAAAGATACATCTGATACCTTTACCCAAGGACAGTGGAGAAGTATATCAAAATTCAGTCACCAACAGCTATATGTAACAAAAGTAAAAACACAGAGGGGGAAAAATTAAGTATTATAGCCAGAGTTTAAAAAATACCTATTAAAGCCTTCAAGCACAGCAAAGTATTGAAGAACCAATACACAAAAGCATACTTGAACCACCTGACAGGTAAGAAAAACAAGCTAAACTTCAGTGCAAGTCAAGCAAACCAAAGACATGATATTAGTTTTCATATTCCATGTGAATGCTCCAGTGACCAAGCTATTTTTTGTACCTCTGAACAGAACTTCACGTTCAAGATTAGAGAGGACTTAGGAAATAATTTAGCAGGTCCAGAAAGAAAAAAAAAAAGCAAAAACAAAACAAAACAACAACAAAAACAAACAAACAAACAAACAAAAGAAACACAGATATACAGTTTGACGCAGATGCAAATGTGGGGAATAAGCCACATACTACTTCACTTTTGTGTGTCTTTCCTCTTAAGCACTGAATGCATATTCATATATGCTAAGTTGCCCTTTTTATCTACAGGAAGGAAAGTATAGCCACTTTTTTTTTTCTAGTTGTAAATCCTTTGGAGACTCTATTGTAGCAAGGATCAGATAAATAGATGCTTAACTTTTTATTATCATTATTGTGACCAAGACCTCAGTAGTTAAGGCTGGAAATTGCCTTCTTACTGTCAGAAAACCTGGTATCATCTAGAAAGAAATTATAACAAAAGCAGCCTTTGCAGAAGTAAGATTAAGCAAGTGCTCTGACTTCATTCAAAAATAAATAGAAAAGAAGAAAAAAAAAGAAAATCTTATTCTTTCTGCTGCCTAAGTCTTACATGGCTTGTACACTAGAGCAATTACTCTAAGTTCAAGCAGTCCAACATCATCAGGCATCTGTCCAAGTTTCTAGTTGGTTTTCAAACAGCCTGCATTTGGAGGTGCTCCACATTTCTGAGGCAGACTGGTTTAGCTCTAACCTATAATAAAATGAAAATCCCTTACAACAATATAATCCATTTGATTCCTTTGGGTTCCTCTGTATGGAAAATGTAGTTCAGTGAAAGAATCCCACAGCCTTATGGAAGATTATGTTTCAGCCTGACATACTGTTGATAAAAAAATGGAGCTTATCTTTAATGAGTGACTGTCAGAATTTTAAGGTTATATATAATTTGACAGAAAACTTGTTTCAGACTACCAGGCACTTCTGCATTAAGAATAACACTATTTATTCTGCTAGAAGATTAACACAATCACACATACTGATTTTGTAATAGGTAATAGTCATACACAAACTTTTCTTTTTTTTTAGTGGGGGGGAGAAAACATATATACACACGCGCGCACGTGGAGAGGCAAAGTGTTAGCTTAATATTTAGTGTTTTGTCACTTGCCAAAATAGTAACTTCCTGCAATTTGATAAATACATTACTAGTTTATCTTCTCTGTGGTCTCTGAAAGTATTCTTAATCATTTGTAATTCTTTATTTTTTATCACTTGAAATTCTTGGAGCAGCACTTTAGTAGATTTCAAGGGAATTTACATTAAAAGGAAAGAAGTACTACAGCTCACAAGCACTGAAATTATTCTCTAGCTCTGTACACTGAGCAACATTATCACATTAAAAAAAAAAAGCAACAAAAAGAAAGAAACACTTTATTTTAGCTACTGAATCCAATAATCAAACATTTTCCCTAAGGCAGTAAAGTAAATCAGAGAAGGAAATGCAGGAATGCACAAAAAGTTCTGAAAGTAACTTTAGTAAAAAAAAACTTTTTTACTAGAGATAGATGAGAACAAAACCTGACAGCCTAATAATTTCCACAATTTCTTCCATATTCTAACATATACTTAAAAAAAAAAGAAATTTCTCAATCTTCAAAGCAAAACACTATGATTAAATAAATTCCCAAATCTTGAATATTTATTATTATCATTTCAAAGAAAAAAAATCAAAGAAACATTCAATTGTGGAAGTCTATTTTTAAATTAACAATACAGCGGTTGGAAAAAATATGTAATCAGAAATAATATGATTTCAAACTGTTTTAAATTCAGTGGGAACTGGACTTTTATCAGAGCAGCACTTTGTCAGTGCATTTTAACCAAATATCTACACCATATATGGAATAACTGAATGTTATTACTTATCAAAGAAAGACTCATAAGCAATTTACCTACTCCATAAGTACGTGTAATGCACACATGTGCATTTATGACAGCCATCCATAGAAACAGACAACCTAATACCAAAATTAGGCAGTAACACACATAAAGAACATTGCTCAATTATCAGTTACTGCTTTCAAAATGAGAATTCAAGAAGTTGGTGCTTCTTGAACTCCCTGAAGTTTGGAGAGAATAGGAAAAAGACCTGTCTCACTGGTTTACTACCAAAGGTAGAAAACTGATCTGCCACAGTGAAAGTGATAATTTAATTCTCTATTAATTGAAAATTCATCATTTAAATGACTGAAGGGTCATTTGAAGAATGTGTAACGAGAAAAATAAGTAACTTAAAAAATAAGAAAAAAATATGTTCTCTGCATTAATATATTCTCTATGTTAACATGTTCTGTAATCTGTCACATTGTGACGAATATGAAAGCCACATGAGGTAACTGGAATGTTCTTATTAAACTGTAAAAGGGGGGCTCTGGGGGCTCGTGTGAGAGAATTGCTTGAGAAAGGGGAACTTAGAGAAAACTAGAGCCTAACAGAAGGTATGACATTTCAGAGGCTTGCTTGAGCTGAAAGAGATTCTGCACACTTCCATGTGCAGAATCTACTTCTCCATGATTCCCTTCGCAACGCAGTCTACCCCCCGGCACACAAATAAGAGTAAACAAGAGTGGAGCAGAGCCATGGCCAAACTTTGCTGGCTTCCCTGTGGAGGGGACAATCTGGTGGTGCCAAGAAGTTGAGGAGTGAATGGAGGGTGAAGCAGGGTGAAGACACCATGACCAAACTCCGTGATTTCCCTGCAGAGGTGGAAGCCTGGTCCTACCACGCAGCTGCTAAGCCACATAGTACAGTAAGATGTCTGGTGCTGGGCCAGCAATGTTGGCAGGTCAGTCCCTTCTGATGGACTTTGCTCAAACTTCTCCTCCTTCTCATCTCATTATAATACCAACACACATCCCCATCCCAGAAGTTATCTGCTTCCAAGGAACAACCGCTCCTCACTGAGCACGCTCTCTGGATTTTCAATTAACTTGGGAGATTTTAACGAAGGTAAGCATGGCTAGAGTCACTCAAGCTCCATCTGAATGTAAAAGAAAATATATAAAAGGTGAACGAAGGAGGGATATAGCAGGAAGGAAGCATGGGATGGTAAGAACAGAGGAAGAGGAACTAAGGAAGAGGAGAGAGGGAAAACTCCATAGTAACTTCTGCAACAGCCGACAGGCAGAACCCCTTTCTTCTCCTCATGTCAAAATACTGCCTGAGGATACTCAAGATTGAGAGCCCTCTCCCAACTTCTGGGTGAGTGATGATTGCACATCTGTACACTAGGCTAAGAACCCCACACTATAGTAGAGAATTTCCTATACTGACACCCAAAACCCATTTCCTAAATGTTGTACTTGAATAAATTGTGCTATTCATGAACCCGATCACTTGTTTTGAAGGCGATCAGACTGACAGTCAGCAGACTTTTGGTGAATCTGATATTGCCAGAGACGAGCTTATAGCTGATCACACTACTTGGGAACTCAATTCGCTCCTAGGAAGGTGATCGGATCTAGAGTCCACAAACTGTTCATGAATCTGATACTGCCAGAGTTGGGCATATAGCTAACACAGTATTTCGTATCCCTATTAAGAGATAAGTCCAGCCACCCTCATTCCCTCTAACCTTTGAGGATCAGCTGGAATGCAAGGGGATTCATCTGTTACCAAATTTTCTCCCCTCATCAAACCGCAATAGCTTGTATAACATAATCCAGTTTTAATAAGCCAATGGAAGACTTAGGACAGCTCCCACTACAAGAAAGTGATGGTGCAGACACTGCTTGAGATAGGCAGCCTGTAAGAAAAACAGCTTGTCATAGGAAATCGAGGTGAAATTAGCCCATCTGAACATGTAAGTGCCCAGTAGTCCATTTTCCTTATTATGTATCAACTGCCTGCAAGGACTCAAACCATAATTATGTTCAAAGAAGTAGATTTATTACAAAATCTTAAAATCTTTAAAACAAAATTCCAATCATGATAAGGTAATGGAACTCAGAAGTAAATCAAGTGTCTGCCAGTGCTGGCAAAGAAAAAAACTAGCCACCTCTGTTGCTTCAGTCAAGACAGAAACTCGACCCAGTATTTGATCAACATTTTGAAGATAGTGGTAAAAAATTATCTAGTAGCATAAGGTTTCTAACAAGGTTGATAAAAGAGACCATGGAGGCACAGCAATAGAGAAACATGTAAAATGGAGCAAACTTTCAAGCTGGTTAGGTAGAGGTGCAATCGGCACCTGAAAAAAGAATTTTGATGACAATAAAGGATGAGAAAAGGAAAAAAAAATGATTTTGAAGTAGCAAAATAATACAGAATTCATAAATATGGACTCCGTGTGAAAAAATGAAAAATAAATAAGACTGTAAGAATGAGTGACTGCAAGGTCAGAGATGGAGAGAAAAAAAAAGTTAAGAAGACAGGTAATGCAATCAAACATACTAAACTGTGCTTGGCTCGAAGGAGTTTAGTGAAAACACTTGCTAAAGATATGGCTGGAGCTACAACATACCACCACCTACAGTGAGCAAAAATCTGTATTTTATTTTATACAGGATAAACAAGATGACAGAACTCATTTTGACTTCAATTTATTGGTGGAAATATGTGGTGGTAAACCGGGACATCCGTGTTAGTTTAAAAGTAATGACTGTTTTATGAAACAGTTGGAAAATTTCTACAGAACTCCATGTATTTTGTGCAACTTACTCCTAAACTCCATTTCCAATACCTAAACCTGGGGAATTTAAGTGCATTTGTCAAATTAAATTCGTCCATCTCAGCTGTGTTATAGCTTCATCAGCAATATAGTACACATGCCATCAACTTGTATAAGGCTCTCTTGTGTTCTGTCAAAGAACAGAAATAGTGCTAGGAATCAGTGTTTGACAAGAATAAGCAGTTGAGAGTTATTTGAAAGACAAGGAAAAAAATTATATACAAATGGAAACAAAAGAACATGAGAAAAAAAAAACCCAAATGGGGTCATGTGTGAGCTCCTGACACAATGAGAACAAAGGATATTTTCCTCCATCTATCACAGATTCCAGATGTTGTGACAACTCATTCAACCTTAAAGTTACTGAGAAAATTTGCATAAATGCATTAATTTAAGAGTAAAAGAAAAATCAGCTTTGCATCACTTACTTAGTAAATCAAAGTCCCTTGTGCATTATGATTTAGTCTAAATTCATCTTTTGGAGAGTTCTTGTTCATATCTTAATAAAACCAACTTAGTTGAGAATACCACCAGCTTACTCTCTGTTTCATGTAGTAAAATATTTTACAGAGAAATAATAAATTCTTTCTCTCACCAGCGATCACTTTTATGGGAACACACATGAGGACAAGTGAAATTGCCTGCACCTTTTCCTTAAAATCAGCATATAAGAAGGGTTTCTAGCTGATAAAGGGACAATAAACAGTTGTTAGAGTAAATTAATCTTTTTTCAGAGGGAAAACTCCAATCCACTCAGATAGACTAAAGCCAAAGATGTAGAAACAAACTTTCCTACCTATTATGCCCTTCCAAGGCAGGGCAGGATGCCAACAGAAGCCAAAATATTCCTCTAAAGGAAGATGCACTTTCCCCTTTTCTCCAAAGAGTTCTGCTTGATCCCAGGCACTGAGGGCAGAGACAAACATGCAAACTTCTCCCTTTTGCCACATTACTTTTTTTAACAAAGCACATGTTTATCTGTGAAAAAATAAAACAGGCTCCATCTGTCATAATGGACTTTTAACATATATATTTGTTTCATTTCAAGCAACTCAACCACAAGTACTCATTTGAATCTATATACACCCCACATACAGTAACCACCCCTAAACACTTAATAAGAACAATTCAGCCATCTACAAGACAGAATATGAGATAAGATTATATCAGTTACAGAACTTTTTATCAGAGACAGGTTTAGCAAGGGAAAGTTGATAGTATCATCTCACTTAATACCTGACTGGAACTCCTGAACTCCCAAAATACTTAAAAGCTGTGAAAGAAGTAAGATGTTCTCAGCTAAGGCATTCAAATATTTCCTTCCTTCATTCTTTGTCCTTTCTCTAGAAGTGGTTTACTGCTTTACCTCATTTCCATGTAATGGTGACAAATCCAAGCGTAAATCCCAGAATATGTTTTGCCTGCCTCTCCTCCTCAAAATCTTTTTTAAAATCATTCTTATGATACTTTATATTGTACATTAATTACTTAAAGGATAATGACTTAACTTTGCTAACAACTCTTCTTCTTAGCTTTCTTTCTCTGTCACCTCTCCTTTGTAACTTATATCTGGTCAGCAAAATATAAATATATGCATATATATAAAAATATAAAATAAACAGGATTATTAACCTCCTACTAAATGTAATACTATCATAAGAACGCTTTAAGAGAAGATCAACCAGTGCATATACAGCCCCCCAAAGAAGAAATAAATGATGCATAAGAGATGTATTACTTATTTTAATCTTCTTCATTTGCAGAATATAAATTGACTTTCAGGTGATGATGACTGGAACTTTTCTGCCCTGAAAACCCTAGCTTCAAGAAACCATCTTATTATCTGTCAGAAAATACATGAGTACTTGCTTTCCACAATAGTAATTGACACATAGAATAATTTCAATAGTCATCTTTTAGATTCTTTAACCACTCAAAGCACTGCTGTAAGCTAATGTTATTATTAGTAATTCCACACAAAATATACAGAGTATATCCTAATTAGCTCAGATTTATTGGACAGAAGGTAAGTGACATTATAGTTTAATATTTGAGTCTTCACTAAGAACTTCTGAAGGCAAAATGAATCTAAGTTCATAACATAAGATGAATAATAAAGTATATCTATAAACACTCAAGCAGCATTTCGTATTGTTTTGCATCACTCATTCATTGCAGCTGAAGCATCAGATCAAATTTTGAAAAGAAAGTCTATTGATACATATTATTTGTCCTTTGTATAATATGCAAAAGTCACTCTTACGTTTTATCTGCTTTTGTGTAAAACAGGCTTTCCAGGAGTTTCTTTTTCTTTTGACCTGAGTATTTCTCCAGCTGACACTGATGATGCCTCCTGTTTACAAACATGGCACTGGTACCACTTTCGTTGCCTCTCAGAAACACCTTCAATAATAAAAGCTGGAAGCTGTTGCTGAAGCTGGTGGTGTACTCAAACATGATTTCAGAGAACTTGAACCTTCAGTGAGCTGGTGAGTGCAACAATGGAAATAATCAATCTCTTCATGGAATCTCTGGATGGACTTTTTTTTCTGCAAATCAGACCTATGATTAGCCCAAAATATTTTCCCTGAGAGGCTATTAATGCTGCTCAGCACCAGTATAATTTAATATGAAGGGGAGGAGTCAGTTAAGAGGAGGCCACAGTCCTGCCAGCCAGGTGGACACATTACTGGACCTGGGTAATTATATCCCTAATGCATATAACTGTATTGGCATTTTTAGTTCAAATATGGTGCGTATTTCAAGTAATGCTCTGATTGCTGCCATTTACTCTGCTTTGTTTCACATCAGGGAGCAAACTTGCCATGAGCGAGCTGGGCTCCCAGCAGAGGAAGTTAAGCAGAAAATATGCTGTCTATTAGCAGGCATTTAGCCCATCCATTTGAGATTAAAAGCTGCAAAACACATACAGTGTGGATCCCAGGTGCCCAGCATCAGCTGTTTTGCCCCCCAGAGCTGCTCCTACTAGGATGCAGCACTCAGGAATGCAAGGCTAGCCATGGAGAGCCTGAGTGCTGCTTACAGGTGATTTAAAACCTCTGGTATTCAATAGACACCTGATTCTCTGCTAATAAAATGTGGGTTTATATGCAGTTTATGACTGAGATTTCTTTTCTAAGATAGTCTCTGAGGGAGGTCTGAATCAAATGCTCCACGTATTGGTAGGGTTTTATAAGCTTGTTCTGATAGCCCACTTCTAATTTTTTGTGATAGAGATACCTATATAGAGAGTCAGGAAATGCAATACACTTCCTATAGAAATGCCATCTGCCACTGAACTTCTGTCTTCTTGAATTTCATTTTAAATGTCATTTATTCATTAAGGATGGACCCTTGCAAAGTTTTTAGGGTGCAGTCAGTGATATATCTGAGCATCAGGGTTTGTGGAGCGGGGAGAAAGCAAGAGGAGGATAATGACCTCCACAGGACTGGCAAATCAGAGCTGCTCCAAAGGCAGATTCCACTGAAATAAAATGACTGTTTTGGTTAACACCAAATAGAGACCTGGTCTAGCAATTAAAAGAGGAATAAAAAACATATTGAAGATATGTCTTGTAGATGAGCTAACAGTTAAGATGACAGTTTCCTATGAAAAAGGAATGGACATATATTTTAGACAGCTGGGGAAAAAATCAGAATTTGTTTGCAAGTTCTTATTGCTTTTCTGTTACTGGTAGATTCTTCATTTCCTTAATATTACCGTGAATTAAGCTTCTTCTGTTACTTCTGGAGGATAACTCCAAGAATTATGTAAAATCCCAGTCAGGGAGAAGCAGATCACTCACAGATACCTAAATAATCTGAGTTTGCTATATCCTAAAAGACACCATGGCAATGAACAACAATTGAATGGAATAGAATACACAGGATGTATTTACTCCTTTTACAGCACATCTCTTACTCTTCTGAAGCTAGATGCCTTCATGAATTCACTAGGTGACTTTCCAGCCTCCTTTTCATTCATTCTGTGTGTTGCTGCCTATGTGAATGCAGAATTGGAAACAGGATCTGTCACATTCCTAAAATTACCCCCAGGTATTTTCCAAGTTCCTCACAACCAGATTTAAGTACGTTTCAAAAATTACCTATTTTTTTTTTTTTCTCATGGCAGTGGTGGTCATAGATAGCATTTGATAAAGTAAAAAGGAAGAAAAAAAAAAAAACAAATAAGACTGAGCTAGGGAGAAGAGTAACCAGTAAGATCCTGAAGCCCTAAAACTACAATAGCAAGCACTGGATTTGATTTAGAGTAAATAATAGGTGTTTTAGTAGGACAGGGATGACAGGCTACAAGTAAAAGCCCAAAGTGGCTGGTACACTGTTAAGAGGAAAAGTTTGCTAGCTAGTCCCAAGAAATATATCTCTTATGAGGCATTTTGAACCTGAGTATATTGAAACAGAAGTTCCAAAAACTTGAAGGACATAGAGATTTGACCGGAACATACTTGAGGGGGAAAAATAATCTGCATTTCAAACAACCTGTAGTAACAACACATCTGAACAGGCTACTACTAAGGATATATGTTTTCATGTGTATTAACTTAAATGGTAGAGAAGCAGACACAATATGCACACTGATAAACATTTGATATAAGTACAGACATTCTTTGAAGACAAAAACAGAAAGCAAAATAGTTTTTTCCCCCCTGGATCTTAGAACCAAAACATCACAGCTTGCTAAGAAAAAGTAGATGTGGTCTTTTGTCAGATTTTTTTAACAACTGCTGATGTAACCAATATCTAATATAAAAGCTAGCAGCATTTCATATCATATCAAAGCATGGTGAAAAAGCAGGATTCCTGCAGGTGATATTTTCCAGGAGATAATTCAGATGGCAGAAGCAGAACACCAGCAAAAGAGAGGGTTACAGTTTTACAGACTAGAGGGGCAGATCATAGAGTCATAGAATCGTTAAGGTTGGAAAGGACCTCTAGAGATCATTTAGTCCAACCCCCCTGCATGCACAGGGTCACCTAGAGCACGTGGCTCAGGATTGCAGATAAAAGAAATTAATGTTGAAAGACCAAGAGAAGGAGTTTCAGCAGTCAGTGTGAGCTGTGAAACTGTCCTCACTGAAATCAGCTGTTCTTCCCCCATTAAGGCAGCTTGATTGCTTCCATCCACTTCATTTGCATAGGAAAAAAAGCAGGCACTTGCCACATAAAGGAAGAGGAAAAACAACATTTGGGGAACTAGTCACCAAAATAGGGATGCAGAGAGCTGACATAACTTTTAAACAGTGGGGGGAAGTCCAAACAATGCAATCAGAGTGAGCTTGAAGGAAACAAACTTATGCAGTGCTTTTTGTTTTGCTTGTTTATTTTAAAGAAGCAATATAACTGTGGGAAATCTCCAAGGCCTAAAGAAATCAATAAAGAAACAAAGCATAGAAAAGCTCCATAGAGAAAAAGAACATTGACAACTTTCCAGGGAACAGTCACTATTAACTATAATACTATTCTGAATATAAAGGATTTTTTTTCTTTTAAAGTGCAAATTAGTACAACAACTGAGCTTATAATAAAGAATATGCAAATAAAAATCTAACAATCAGGAATGCAGCTATGCTCATATCATACACTGTGTTTAAAACAGCAGAAATGAGAAAGATGCATTGTAGATCAATTCCATAACTTTTGAAGAAAAATAGTAGTCTTTAAATAGTACTCTACAACCTTCTATACCAGGAATAACAAGTTACAAATGTAGTCTGACATAGATTTCATTGAGAATTACTTTATTGTCAAATAAGATTCTATGAAGACAGAATATAAGTGGCAAGGCAACAAACAAAAAAAAATGAGGACAGTAAAAATGAGAGGCCACATGAGTCACAGTAATGGTAGATAATGAAACAACTCAGAACTATTCTAATTTGGAATGTTTTGCAGAAAACTGAACTTATATCTACGCTTAAGTAGTTGTGTAGAAAGAGATACAAAAAGCATCAAAGGAGCGTTATGAAATTCCTTCTTTCCAGGTAGGTCAAGCAATACAAAAAACAGTGATATCACAGCTAGACATTAGGAAACCAGCATACCAAAAAGTTCCCTTCCCACACCTACATACTTAACACCAAGAGTGGGGACTGCCAATCTCACCTGTGGACAAACACAGCAAACAGCATGCAGTTGATTACTTATATATACATCCCTGGTCATTTTCCTCATGCAGTTCTATAGTAACACAAAAAGCACAAAATTCTGCATTACAGGCTGCACTTGTGATTTCTTGCTGCTTTCCTCGATCATGGGTAAAATTCTACCTCCCCTTTAATGCAGAGAAGGGTTTAATAACCTATAGTAACATTTTAATAAGTAACAAAGCAGTGGGTAATCTAGGTCCAAAAGACACTTATGAAAACATGCAAAGATTAGCTGTTTAAACACATATTTTAATATAAAATACCTTTTAGATCAAATACCCGGATAATAATGCTGTGCCAATATCCCTTAGTGTTTCAAACAGGCTAGCAGTATAGCTGGGAATCAGAACTGGAAGTATTTAAGAAAATCCATACTCCATCCAAACTACAGTTTTGCAACTGAAGAATAATTCAGCTTTCTAACATAGCCCCAAAAGTTGGCTAAACTGTCAATTAACACAGACTTTGACACACAGACTTTGACCAATAACTGTGATGATGAACAGTCCTGCCTATCTCACTACGTTAATTCCAGCAAATGATCACATATTAACATCCTACCTGCTTATGGTACTTAATGTTACTAGAGGCTCTACATGTAGAATAACTTTATGTCTCATATCTAGAGGAGCCAGTAGAAGATTTACATACCACACACTCCCCTAAAAATGGCATTGTCTACCCACGGAAAACAGAAGTTTATGTCATACCTGTGTAAACTTTTGCTGAAATACTTATAAGTCATTCTAAAAAAGTAAAATGAGTAAACATATTCTTTTGCTTCTCCGCTCTTCCTGAGCAACATGTGCATATAGACAATATTTTAAAGAAGGCATTTGAAGTCACCTGGGAATTTCAAATAACTGACTCCCTGAATTCCCCAAAATGCAGGGTTAATTCTCTGGCAGTGATAGAATTTTGTATATATATATATAAAAGGCAGAAGTACTTTAGAATTCAAAGATTAAAAATCCCCAAATCTTTGTAAAAATAAAGTGGTGTTTTCTTATTCAAAATAGTTTTCTTCTATTAAACTACTTTTGGGAACTAGCAATGGATAAGATTTCTGGCTTTTTGTTTTTTTAATCACAGTTCATAATAGAAACTAAAATATTACTGGCAAGATCTGTACAGTCTACTCCAAATGGCATTTAATTCTACTGGTTCAAATAGGCATAAGTTACTGTCCAGACCGAAGCTGAAAGGGTAGCATTTAGGTCCTTCATTCTCTATATCAGTTTTACATAGAATATCAATTCATGTTCAAAGTCACCATCTTTTGTTTCAAAAGCCACTCAGTGCTGTTAGGCTATCTAAAAAAGGATGACTAGTCTTCCAGTCTAAAAATTGGGTTCTGTAATTCAGCTCCTGCAGCACACACAATCACCATACCTTATGTATAAAACTCAGCTGCTGCTACTAATTTGCAAGAGGAATACATTTTGTACGTGAAGCCAAAAATTTATTATTAGCCTAATTAAATCTTGAGAGAATAAACAAAGAATTTTTTAAATTCATTTGTATTGTTACGAACACTTCTAGTGCACCAACCACCTTGTATCCTCTCCTTTCTTTGATGTTACGTTCACCCTTTCACTGTTGCTCTGGGTCTCAGGCTCAATGACTTCAGGTGGGGAAGAGCAGGGAACGACCAGTGTATTAGCAATATCTCGAGTCCCTCTGCAGGAGGTGTATGATGCTATGGTTTCATCCTCCTTGCTCTAGCATCTGTTTGGAGTCATTATAATGTTTGCTAACCTGCTCCATCTTGTTTTATTTTCCCCCACTAGTCAGCATTATCATATATATAGTATGTACATGGGTGTGTATATGTACATATACATATATGTCCACAAAATCCCCAAATTCACTAAGGTGTGTGTTGCTTACGTGGGATACTTGTTCTTTGTTTCTTGTTTTACCCCTAAAACTCCCAAAATGACACTCTTTTTGTGATGAATCTCTGCCCATTAGAAAACTGTTTTATAGTCCTGGAGTATCCAATGCCTTCCTTTACCTGCGCAGTGAAGGCCTGGGCTGTCCTTCCGTGCCTATACTCTTCTATGTTGTATTCTATTCTAAGGTAACACTTGGCTGGCTTTGCACAAAATAGCCACTTATTCCTGTCTGTCAATTACAAATATATATATATCTATATATATATGTAATTAATACTGCTATACCACACAACTGTAAAAGTTAAACAAAAGCTAAAGCTGAGTGGTAAATCTGTATTACACAATTGCTGGTACAGCTAAACAAATTAAAAGAAAGTAGGCTGGGATGAGTTTAGAAAAACCTAAAAGGTCCTGAGGCCTGTACCATCTATTTAACACGAAGCCTGTGCTCTGTTATAAGGAAAGGCAGGGCCATATTTACTAGGCTTTGCGCTGTGAATGTAAAGAAAAACCTTCTCAGGAGGTAATCTTAGTCATGGAAATCACTTCCCTCCTTACCCCTGCCAAAAAAAAGAGAGCTGTGCAGATGTTGTTCCAAATGCAAGACATGTTCCTTTCAATGCTTTCTGTACTGATGTTCCTTTCAATGCTTTCTGTACTGCAGAGGGCACTCTATACATTCCTAAATGTAAATATGCCAATGCAACAATTCCTGAAGAAAGAAAGGAACAAATCAGACAAGAGAGATGTCAGTGCATCTTTGTTAAATTCTTCAGGTTGGACATGTTTTGATATGCAAGGCACAGGACATTGTAACGATGGCCTGAAAACTACCAGTCACTCTTGCTTCTCCATGGAGTCCCATAATAGCTCTTGAAGGCTACTGAGGACCTAATCACAGAATCACAGAATGCCTAAGGTTGGAAGGGACTTCTAGAGGTCATCTAGTCCAACCCCCCTGCACACGCAGGGCCAC
>JAUBNY010000269.1:90467-110141 GCA_032275445.1 Crypturellus soui | reverse complement strand
GGCAGATGTTCCAGGCCCCTGATCATCCTCGTGGCCCTGCGCTGGACTCTCTCCAGCAGCTCCACATCCCTCTTGTAGTGGGAGGCCCAGAACTGGACACAGTGCTCCAGATGTGGCCTCACCACAGAGAGAAAGATTTTTATGAAATATGGTGAAATGCAAAATGTGTCAAGTTGAAATGCAAGAAAAACAACTCTTATCAGCTGACTGTGGAAACCCCAATTTCCATCTTTTGATATTTGGAATTTTCTGAAAACTTTCCATGAGAGTGAGGCCAAAAACTTCCATGTTTTATCAGAATCAAAATCCTGTTTGTTTTTCCTGAAGAAATAAACTTCTAGGGGAAATGTTCCCTTAGAATATTTTTATTCTAAGGGTATAGAACATTTCCAGCTCAAGTTAGAACAGTTAATTTTGCAGCTAAGTGTACAGAGACAGCATCACATACTGAATCAACTTTCTATTTTCCCATTTAAAATTAAAAGCCTCAAGCTGTAGATCATCAGAATTCATTTTCCAGAAACTAGCAGAATATAGTTTGATGGATTAACAATGAAAACATTCCACATAAATAGCTGAATTGATTCTTTTTTGTTTGTGGTATGAGGATTTGATCATTCTCTATCTCCTGGCTTTGATGATGTCAGGAGATTAATGCAGTTTGACAATGTCAGAGAGAGAGTAAACAGTAAGAGGTAACACTTCTGGTTCAACCTGAAATATATTAAAGTAAATATTTAAACAACAAGAGAAATTAGCAGGAGATACAACTGCTTATCAACTATTTGTCGTCAATAATATTCTTCGCTAATTTAATAACTGAAGCAACAGAATGTATTCTTGGGGTGGGGAGGAGGGAATTTTGTACTAGTTTTAAAAAGAAGAGTTTTTTTGTTCTTTCAACATTTTCTCAAGAAACATTTTTGCTCAGGTTTTATATAAATAATTTTAATCAGCTGAAGATCAGGAAGACAGTTAGTCCTTAGTTAGAAATAAAAGTCAGTAAGATACAGAAATTAGTATGCCATTAATGAATGTCTGTAACTCTAAAATTAGATTTGCTCCAGGAAGATCAGTGAATGAGGCACCATGTTTCATGTTGTAACAGACTGTGATGAGACTGAATCTTCATATAACTGATACAGCAAGTAGGACAAAGATGTTTGTACCCAGAAAGTCCAGCTTTTCTGATAAAATCATTGATAATAACAGCAATTCTTGATCAGCATCTTTCCTTTAGGAGAAAACAAACAAAAAACCCACCTCATGATTTAAATGCATCCTTTAACCATGAACCTTAATGACATGGAAACTCAAGGCATGGAAACTCTTAACAGAAATAAAAAATTTCTTTAATTGTTGGTGTGTAGTATACCAAGTATCACTATTGCCTTATCTGTCGTCTGCCTGAACTACCTAGTTTTCAGTTTTATTCACATCTTTGCTAGTAACTGAGAGATGTTCACTACCAGCAAATGAATGAAAATCATCAGCATTATCACTGCTGCTTCAAGTCAAACCATCTTTCCTTCAATAAATACTGCAAAGCAAGGGCTGAAAGACAGAAGAGGATCATGTGATGGCCTTAAGAAGATAATAGGGATAGACGAAGAATTAATTACATCTCTCTGTTGCACTATTTTCAAGGTAAATCACTGGTCAAATCAAACTTCATTGTGTGCATCACCACAAAAAAATTTTACTTGTAGATGATATCATAGAAATTATATCAATAGGGTGCTTAATATACATATTCATATCTGCCTAGATGTCATTAATGAGCAGTCTCCAATCCAAACTTTTGCAAGGATATTTCTAATTATGCAAGCATAATATCATATGGAAACAATTATGAAAAAGATATAGTTTAGGTTCAGTTTGATAGCACTGAATAACATTCCTTGAAGACATCAGTACAGCACAGGGTCATGTTTCTTGAATAAGATCATTAACCATCTACAACTGGATGGTCAGCTACTGCCTTAGTGTTGTGAAGAGATAGTATTCATTTAAGAATTTAAAACCAACTAGTTAGAGTCAGTTAAATCTTTGTGTAGAAGCTTGGGTATACAATAAAAAAAACAAATGGCCTGGAATTATGTTTACTTCCAAAGAGGGTGGGGGGAAAAAAGCTATTTTAATCGTGAATAGAGGTAACAGCATATATGTTTAATCCAATTTAACTTGATTTGCCTTAATTTAATTCAAATACATTGTTCAATATTCTATCACTTTGTGGATAAATATCCTGCAGACGGAAACACTGTTTCTAGAAATGGAGATTCTTACTTTAAATCAAATGTTCCAATCTACAAGAGATGGCTTCTAAAAATAGAACCATTTTACAGTAAATGGCATTTCTTAAAATACATCTAGCTTTTATTTAGCTAAATGGATCGCATACATCTACCTGGCAATTTCCAAGAATGTTAAAATTTCTCACATCAAACCATTTCTACGCATTTATATGCAAAACTATATATACACAGTTAATGAACACCACAAAATCATTACCTATCCACTGACTTTCTGTGAAGCGACATAATCAGAGCTTATGAGAAGAATAACAATCTGTAGATACTCAGTGCAAAACCAGAACAAACCCACATTACAATAATATAAAATTTCTGCACAACAGAAATGGTGTGTGGGAGGGAGAAGGAGGAGTTTAAAATAATTAATCTAGGTAAAGGTAAGTTATAGTTTATAAATACTGCTTAGAACAAACCAAGGCAAAATCATTTATATTACTTAAGTAAATACAGGTTTCAGAACCGTTTAATACTAGGACACTTTCTCACTTCCAATTAATAGCAATGGTAAATATTAAACTGCCACACTGGCAACCAAAGATAAACCTCTCCTAGCAATATTCAATTATTATTATGGAAAGAGAAATCTGTCCTAACCCTGTCAAGATATAATCCAACCACAAGCTCTGTTCTCAATGTATTGGGTATGTTCAATCAGCTCCTGAAACAAAAATATTTTATGAAAGGAGCTGACTACTCTCCACTGAGGGAACAGAGTTTCTTTTATGGCACAGGAGGTACAGGTGTAGCTTTGCTTTAGCGATGTGCTATGCACCTGGATCACATCCATACCTCATAACCCCATTAGCCGCCTGTGGACACACTAATAGGTGAGTTTCTTACACTACCTATTCTCAGAAGGTGGCTTCGATGTCTTGAACCTTAGTTTCTAAATGGGAGAAGCTCTCAGGGATTTTTTGTTTTGGAAAACATAACTGAAAAAAAAGAGTGGCAAAATCAAAGGCAGTTATGTAATAGATTTCATTCTGCAAGTTCCACAAAATAGCTTTTTTACACCCACTCCACCTACTTGACTTCTGAATATATGAGAATGTCTTGAATATATGAGAATATCTTCAGTCCAAGTGAAGTCCCAAGAATCATGAATCTGACATGACTTCTGAAAAACAACAGGAAATCCCCAGGGATTTTGTCAACTTACAAAGTTACTTGCATTAGCAAGATATTTGTTAAATTATTTGTTAAATAAAACTCTCTGCTACCTATAAAGGGAGTGCATTTCCTACTGCAGAGGTAGAACAGTCCCATTAAATCACAAAGGTCCCTGCTAATCTGAAAGAAAGCTAAGTTTAGGAAGCAAATTCATAGAAATATAGTAAAAGTCATGTTCTTTCTCAACATTTCATGTAAATAACTTTCAAATAATGATACCAGATTTTAAAAGTGTGTCCATATTTCATTTCTATTACTTTAATGATGCTGTACTACTATCAAGTTAAGTGTGAAGTTCTGAAGCATAATCTACTCTTCCAACAGAAAAATCCCACCTCTGTTTGATCTCCTGTCGTACAGAGTGACAGGCTTCAAAAGGATCAGGAAGAAAAATTTGCATACAAGGCCTTGTTCAAAATTGAATGAACACAGGTAGTAACAAGTTTGGAAAACAAGACTAGGGTCTAGCAGAAGCGTTTCAGGTATATATTTCCTATAGAGATTTCATACTAGGGGTGGCTAGGCAGGGAGAACAGATTAGTTTCTACAAATGCTTTCTATAGTTTTCTGTACACATTTCTACCCTCACCCTTCTGAAAGGAACTGTATGGCATGGATGTGGGTAATAACAAGAAACACTAGACTCAAGAACACAAAATTTCTTTCCAGTTACACAGGTTTAACCATACAGAAAGTATTGAGTCAAAACTATGTCATAGGCAACTGGTTTTACTGGCAGGCACAGAGATAATTCCTTAACAGAGTTTCCATTAGGTTCAATATTATGGCCATTTCATCACTGTGTCCATATGAGTATGAAATCTCAGGTCTGATCAGCTCTCCACATCCAGGACAGATGAAGCAAAATCCCCGTCTGAGAGAGAATTTTTTTTCTACCAAGACGCAATTGAGCAGATAGCTCTAAGAATAGCCCAATGAGCAATTTGTCTTCCTCTAAAACATCAAGATTCTTCTGGAAGCTATTCTAACCAGACAAATTGCTTCATTCAGGTTGTAGCAATGCTTCTGTGCAATATATGAAGGGAATTATTATTAATGAGATTACTATGCTTATCTGTTCTCAGAACAATGCACTGATCATTTAATTTGGAGCACTATGAAAAGAAACTGGAAGCCATGGAACTATCAAAACATGTGTTACACTATCTGAATTGATGAAGTACCAAATAAAAGAGTAACCCACCTTCTTAGCACTTTATTTTGTGATATTTTCTAAGACACTGTGATACTCTGCCCAAGATACCAGACTCTTGTTTGCCTTGTTTCTCAGAGAATCAGCTACAACCCTATCAAATGAGTACAAACACAGCAGCTGCTGTCTGGGGCAGAGGTACATACACTCTTCCCAGAGAGGTGGTCAATGAACAGCATGTTACTACTTTTTTTCTTCCTCCTCAGAATCTGTGGTTAGATGTCTGATGGGGCAAGAAATCAGTTAAGGGCTATCATTACCTAATGAGGCAGGGTAGCAACCTAACTGGTGTGGAGGAAGTCTCACCTTGTGAAAACACAGGAAAAGAAGTTAAATCCCTTAGAACAAAGGATCCAGCTGAAGGGAATGCTCCTAAAATGACCAGAATAGGAATGGCTGGTGAGTAACTGGACAAGAGTGACTTCAGAAAAGCAGTCTACAAAGACTGCTGTTGCTAGGTCAACCATCTCAGGCTTACTAGCCTCTGACATTAAGCTGGAGGTCACAGCAAGTGTAAGCAGTGCTTTATTCCAGTTTACGCTAATACAAAGATCTATAAAAAACAAACAGAAACAGAAAATGCTATGACACTTAATTATCTTTAGTGCCACAGCAAACAGCATTGAATTTGGCTTTGAAAGGCATCAAAGTGTACCACAGCTGCTAGCAGAATATAGATGCATAAAGAAAGGTATCAAATGGGAAATTAAAGAGACTGCAAAACCCAAGCATATTTACTTAAAGTAGTGCAGTCTGATATCTATATAACACAGTGGAAATACTTCCGTGAGCTTTCATTGAGTTTCAGTACAGCTGGAGGAGAGCATAAAGAAAGTCTTGCAAACCTCAAGCATCAGTGAGATGTAGTGTGGACCAATGATTGATCTGAACACTACATTTACACTCAGTAGCAACCATGGTAGACAAAAAGTATTCTACTTTTGCTTGGGAGGCATGACGTTCTGAAACTCTTAAAAAAAGTAAAAGATTATTATTGCATGACAAATTATGATAAGTTATTTTGGTTTGTGTAAGTTATATGTATGATCCACTCGCACACAAGTTAGCAATACATTTTGGTTTTGTTCAGACTTAGTTACAACTTTGACAATTCCTGGTTGGTAATTTATGCAAGTCCTTACATTATAGTCTCTTGTCTATTTAAAAGACTATGCCTACAGGATATGCTTCCATAGGTATAATCTACAAGTATTAAAGACAGGCAAAAAACTTTCTAAATTCAGTGTTTTTTGTTCTTATATATTTTACTAGCCTTAATAGATGCTAGATTTAGAGTTGTGCTTCCTTCTTTGTTTTTTTTTTTCCCTTGCCGGGTGGAGGGATTGGAGACGACATGTAAGAAGCGGGGGCAAAAGCCTTAAATAATTTTAAAAATAATACATAAATTGTTCCAATATAAAACATCTTTTTCCAACCATTTTATTTCTGCAAGACCTTCAAAATGATGGTTAAACTTTTTCCAAGCAGTTTGCTTCAAGAATATTAACTACACTGCCTTCTAAGTCACATGATGTGGACAGAAGTACTCTAGACCCAAAGCTAAATGGTTTGACAGAGGTAGTCACAATAACCAAATAAACAAGCCAGAGTGGGCTGGAGGGAGGGTGAGAAAGGATGGATGGTGAGGGCAAAAACATAGTAAAAACCGACTCTACTTAGGTAGTTGCAACACAAAGCCTGCTTTTAATAGGCATTCCAATGTATCCTTTATCTTGTGGTCCTTTTCTTTTTCTTTTTTTTGGTGGTGAGAATCTTCATTAAGGATACAGACTATTGTATTTGTTTTAAATTGCAAATTTCAGCTCTCGGCTAGTCAAAGGACTCCAGAGGAATTAGATGATCATGTCCCTTTAAATCTCCATGATCACCTAAAGCCACTGGACCATTTTGAAGATCCCACTCAAAACTTCCTTTGGTTTAACCCAGTCAAGGCAAAGTTAATATATTATTTGCTTATACATTGTACCCTATGCTTATTTATATTGACAACTTGTGATGAACATAAATATTATGTATAAACTTCTGGTTTTGTTAACAATTTAGTTATCACTGATGTCTGATCAGTGGCACCATATTTCCTCTCTACTGCTGTTGACCTATATTGTTTTATTATAAATGTTCATTGCTTAATACTAAAATACCTCTTTCAATTAAAAAAAAATCAAAAATATAATATAAGGTAAAAACTCCAAATTACTGATTTTCATTACTCATATAAACCAACAGTACAAATTTAATGCATATTTTTACTTGCAGATACAATAAATTGAAGGGATGAGGACAAGTGGAGACGACTGATTCAAAGTATTATCACAGGAAAATATCTTGGTCCTTCTAAATTATACCTAAAATCTTGTAAGGTCTGAAGTTGTCCATGATGCTCACAACCACTGAAGTCTCCAAGATGCTATATAAACATCTGAACACTAAACTGAACACCTGCAGTGAGAACCCAGTGGCTGTATCCTGTGTGACTGTCTGACATGGGAGCAAGCAGAATCTGGGCAATAGCGAATTTTAAAATCTTTGTTTCAAGTCACTGGCTCTTTCAAACAGTAAAAATATGATGAAATAAGCTATTAAAGTTACAAAAATCCACTTTATAATTCTGAAAAAGTAAATTTAACTGAACAAACCACATCACTACTCCCTTTGTTAAGCAGATTTACTTCTCAGAGCTCCCTGGCTGTTAACCTGACAGGACCATTTCATTGCTGACCTCTTCTGATCTTATTAGTTGTAAGCAATTAAGAGACTAATTGAGAATTAGGTTGCTATATAAATTTTCTCATTTAAAGACACTTAAAAAGACTATTTACCCAAGCTGTACACCGGTATAACTAACGGGTTGTGCATAGCACTGATATTTAGTGTAAAATAAAGAACCATTTAAATGCGATCATCAAGGAAGTTACATCTAGTGCCTCAGGTCCGTTCAGCTAATGGGACAGTGCTGGTGCATGGCAAAAAGGAGAAGACCATCATTTTACCTACTTGCTGTTTTTTTTGGCTCTGTACTTACTAGTTACCACACACTGGCTTGTGTGCGCTCACTCCAGTTACTGGCGCCATGGTTGCTAGCCCTATAACTCCCAGTTCCACTCCAGCTGTTGGCACACAGATCTCCATACACACATACACAGAATAGGGAGCTAATCAGCAACCTGTTTATACATGACTGATCCTTTATTTCTCTATTGTCCCATGCTTGCTCCTCCCCAAGGTGCCTTGAACCCTCCATTTTGTTTCTCCATTAAATATCCTGTAATAAGTCTTGTAAAACCCCCAAGCTCTGCCTTGCATCCCATGTGTCCCATACTCTCTAAAAAAATCCCCTCTCACTCTGAAAGGTGACCTGAAGAACCACTGCCACTGATGCATGAGGTGGGGCTCATCCCAGATCACAAGGCTGACATTTTTCTGGGACTTCTCTGGGATGGCTGGGACAGGGCTCGTGTCTCTGGATAAATGAGGGTCCCCTCCTACTGCTGTGCCTTGATGCTTTGGTGGGTGTGTGTGTCAGGACAAGCCGTTTATGCTCTCCTGCAATGGAGCTAGGAGTAATGCCCTGACTTGGCTACTCTCAACACTTGCCTGCTCCCAGTGAGCATTTTTGTCGCTTAACCTAACGCTGTCTCTAACCTGCCATGCTTCTACTCCTCCCAGCAGAGCCTTATGTGTTTAACTGCCACTTTGCCTCTGCAGATACCCACTTATGCCATATAGCAATCCTGGGGAAGCTGTTAGGAACCCCCAGAACAAACTCACAGATCCTCTTCTACTTTCAAAAGCAGAAACTTCTACTACTAGAACAAAAACTTAGCTCTGGGGCTAGACTTACTTAAACATCTATTGATGACATCTGCTAAACAAGAGTTATACTTACATGCAACATGCCCATCCCAGTATTGCAAGGGCTTTAAGATCATTCTTCTGATCTAAGTACACTGACACCTCAAAACATTAGAAAGTTCTCATTATAGTACAATATATACAAACACTAACAGACACATCAAGAACTATCATTAGAAGAGAGGCATTTTTTTTCACATTGATGGCTCACTGTATTGCCAATGACACCTCTCTAATAAGCTAAGTAAACCACCATTATTGACAGCCAAGAGGGAGATATCTGCTGGAATTTGAAAGATCTACATTTAATGTAGCTGTATTAAGATTTCCTGTTTCCTGTTTACTAAGATACAGTTGAATAGCAGACTTCTGTAAAAAAATAAAATATTTAGTGAAGCTAGTAAAGCATTAAACTGGATCTTCTGATGCTGCCACACTGGATTTAAGAACTGTTTTTCAAATACCTCCTGTCAGGCTCTCTGTTTCAGTGAGGTTTTCTCTGTGTTCCACAACAAACACTAGAAAGTACAACTTGCAAGAGAAATCATATTGAGGACCATGGTAGACAGCAGATGCAGTTCTGCAAAGGATACCTAGAAGTGGTGTCCTCATCAGTCATTTTAATGAAAACATTTAGCTTTATATATGGGATGTAACAAACTGAATGTTAGATGTGAAGACCTAGCAATAATGTGACATTTTCTTTATAGATTTTTTTCCTGAACGTAGTGCAACTTTTTTCCAAGTCACTTTGAAGAATAATACTGTAGATCACTAATAGAATTACAAGGCTGGATAATCTTATTTAGCTTCTTCCCACAAGTTTGTTCTCCTCTCAAATAGTAGACAGTAGCTACAATGGTGGCAAAATTACATGTCTTTTATGCCATATATAAAAAAACAAACAAACAGCAGTAATCCAATTTTATGTGAACTTCTCGCTTGAAGTATACATTTTCCTCAGTGTTCAATTCCCAACAAGAATATGATTCCATCTGCTCTATGTCTTGGAATATGAATGGCTTCCCAAATAGTATATCCTGAAAAAATGTACATGCATTTATATATAGTCATAAGGACAAGATATGACATTTACTATACAACAAAATTACAGTGTACTCACAAGTCAAAAACTATGAAAATATTTTTTAGAAATCAATTTTTTAAGCTATATAAATGTAAGTTGATTATAGTTACATTGACAGAATCATAAAACACAAAAATAATAGCATATCCTGAATAATTCTTATGAAACAACTCCAGGGTTTGTGAGATAGCAACAGCTATATACATTTATATTTGTTATATACATAAATAAAAATAAAACATACAGATAAATAATATGCATATATATTTTGGGTTGGTGGCTGATGGGGTGGACATACATATGTGTGCACATGCACACACAAAAGAGCCAGGAGCATTACATCCCTTATAATATCTAACTCCCCAAAATAGCATGTAAGTTGCACTTACATGAAGAAAACTGAAAATTATGGTTAAGTTCCAGAGAGCGTAAAACTGTACTGACACAGAAGAGAGTTAGGAATGGACGTGTCATACCCATAAGGCATGTATACTTTGAGGTAAGTTTGTCAGGCTCTTCATTTCAGCCAGCTTGTTTTAGAATAGCTACAATCTTCATTATGAAATTCATTAGCAATTTCATTATATAAAAAGTTATCTGAATTAAAGTTAAACCATTACCCAAAAGAAATATCAAGCCTACAACTAGCTGCTTCAGATATCAAACGCTACTCAGAGAGTGATAGGATATGCATTTCCCAAGCTGGTTTGGGGAAAACATTTTTGTGTCTGTGTATATATATAAGTAGTATTCTTACTGCCCTGCTTGAAAAATGTGAACCAGCTTCAGAGAGTACAGAAATGAAAGTTATAGCTGAAAGGCTCCATGTCTTAGCTTAGATCCTTAAAATGCCACCATGAACTTCCTTAAAATAAGGAAAAGGCCTGCATCCAGAATATCTTTAGCATATCTTTAATACTTCAGTTACAAATAAATCTTGTATTGTGGACAGAGACAATAATATCTAAGTAATAAACATTGTCGAACTGAAGTGCTTTTTTTTTTTGGCCCAGAAGTTATGAATCTAGATCATTCATTCATTCAATGTATTCAGCTACTTGCCGCTAACAATCATTCAGACTTCAAAATTCTTATAGACTGTGAAAACTTTATATCTCAGAAGAAAATACTGTAATGCTAGAGGTTTCCAAGATAGGACACATACCTCGCTGCTTCTATAAAGAACCCTTCATAATGTCTTCACAGAATCAGTCTTCATGGCAGAAGAAGATTCCTGAACATTTGAATTTTGTATTTGGGCTTCAACTTCCGAAAGGTAACACTCATTTCCTGCTTGCAGCCACCTCTGTTGAGGACACACTGAACCTGTTCAATGCATCCTTTTAGAGACCTCCATCCTCAAATAGCATTAGCTGTCTTTATTAACAGCATTATGCACAGCAGAAATATGAATGTAACTGTATCAGAAAGCTTGCATTTTATAGTAACGCTCAACAGAAGAATAGCACAGCAAGAGTAGAAGAAAGTGGCATTAAAAACCAAATTTCTGGTGTTTCGAAAATGATCTGTATTGAAGTGGAGATAGAAGTCCTTATTACAGATTTTTTTAATAAGTGCTGTTTTAATTTCTTACACAAAAAATAGGAAAAAAATTCTAGTTAATTATCCTAACTAGAGTTATTCTAACTAGAATTATACTAACTAGAGTTGTGTGGTTCATTTAATAGTGTTACAATGTTTTTCATATCACAAAGAAAATCTGAGATATTAGTAAAGCATTTATAGATCATAACACTTGGAGTTTTAGGGCTCCTAAGTATATTATGGAAGCCAGCTCTAGATAGATCACAGTTTAGAGACAGCAGCAGCTATTCCCAGGATGATTGCAACTGCTAGTAGAATCCGTCACTGCTGTCAGCGTGGCAGCTTGATTTACAATATACTTACCAGCCAATATATTCACCTTAAATGAAAGTTTCCAAAAATCTACATTTTTCAGAATAAGCCAGAATATCCAGAAGCTGAGTAGGCAGCTGAAGGATACATGATATTTAACATATTTCCTTATGAACTGTAACTCTTAAAGCTAGATAGACTCCACAATTCGCAGAGCCATGAAAGACTACTACTAAGCAAAAGATAAGTAGCAACATGAATGCACTAGAATGCTGTTAACTGCAGGATTCTAGCAAAAGGAAATAGTTTTAAAATCCATTCTCAAGATTTCAGAATGAAAAAAAGTGCTGATAAACTTTTTCAAGATTTCAAAACAATTGCTGAAAAGTATAAACAGAAGATACTTTGTCAGTACCAACACCATATGCTTTGGAAACAGCTTTAGTATAATCTTTACAGAGCAAGTTTTCTCAGTTTCACCATCTCAAGTACTTCTTTAAGTAGTAAGATCTTTAATGCTTTTGGCAATCTAAGTCAACAGAAGAACATGATGCATTTGCACATAATTTTTGGGAAAAAAACTTTTAAAAGGCATTTTCAAAGAACACCAGGTTAATTACTTCATATAAAAAAGATAAAAATAGTCAATCCTAAGAAAATAGAATTTCTCTTAGACTACTTTTCCAATAGCAATAAAAACCTATAATTAACGACAGAGTTTCAATTTTTCATTTTCTCCAGAAGATCAACTCTTAGATATGTTAATTTTATAGGCTATTTTGTATCTACTTACTGTATTCATGGGCAGAGGTGTATGTATATCTTTATTTCCACAGAGGACCCTTTCAGTTGCCATTTTAATGATTAGTCCTGACATCAAAAGCCCTGCTTTGCTTTGTATAGATCATTCCTGTGAAATCTGTGGTTTTTCTTGTCAGAAATTCTATAAATTCCTCCCAGTTCATTTTATGGCACATGCCTTTATCTGCAGCCAGAAAGACTTAATATCTAAATGATGGGATTGAATAGCGATAACTAAATAGTTTTATTTTTAGGGTTGTGTAATAGATAGGAAAAATCATATATGTATAATACAAACATAAATATTCCTCTTAGGGCTGTTTAATAGGAAAAAATATATATGCATAATGTAAACATAAGTATTTCTCTATGTAATTCTTCTATACACACACACACAAAGAAAAAAGAGCCATTTTATTCAAGTGACAAGAGTTCCATCTCCATTTTAAAACTGTGAAAGAAATCCTCACATACCTGCTCCCAGTAACTGTAGCTAAACAGTCCCTTCCTCTCAGGCAGCTCTACCAAGAAAGCTCATCCTGAGAGTCAGGGCGTGAGGTTGGTGTTGTAAGGCAGAACCAAAACACAGGTATTCTCTAGGTACTAGCTCTACATAGTCCCCTTTGCACTTAGTATTCCCCTTTTCTTTGTGGTGAGGAAAACTGGCAGAGAAATGTCATAAGACTAACACATGGCTGCACCAGCCCCATGGCACGCACTTCGTTGACATTTTTTTCAATGAAATAAAGATATTGGAAATCAGACTAACACACAAACATATTAAAAACAAAAGATTTAAAGAAAATCTAACTGACTTTGGCCAAGCTTGGATAAATTGTACAGCTTATAATCGTGACAAGAGGTGTGTGTGTGTATGTGAATCTCCTCCCCACTTCTCAGCAAAAATTTGAACAGTGGCTTCCAGTCCAGAGCTGTGTGATTTCAGATTTTCATTACTCTTATAAAATACACAACAGCACCGTTATTACTTTTTCCTAAACTGGTGCCAGGAGAATACGGTTACAGCAATTACATAAGCCACTACCAGGCAGAAGGTCTCCCTTTAGTTTCTCTCCCCTATATTCCCCTTCTGAATTGATAAATACTTGAGCAACCAAATTTTTCCTCCAAGAAATGATTGCACCATGGCACATTCAAACCTGCATACTTTCTACAGGATATCCACAGCTTGACAACACCACCTTATTGTCACCAGCTCATTTTAAACAACACCCACTTTTGGTAGAAAAAGGCATTTCGAGTTGTTGGATGCTTTCGCTCCTAGTGTTATGCAGCCACGACATGAGTAACATCCCTCTGGGGGGATAAAGCTGAGGACTCGCACAAGCGCTGCAGGGAAGAGAGCTAGAAGAGGGGTCAAGTACCTCATCCTCTCCAGACATTAATGCTGTTGTGTTGCAGCTGTGATTTGCAAGGAGTGACGGTCTCCGTGAGGAGGTTGATTCTGGCCGTGCTTAACATGCCAAAATTAAAATCCATAGTCTGATAGTCAGGCTGCAGAAATGCGGCCACCTTCGCTGCAACTCATTAAGCAAATCAAATTCATAAAGCCTTTTACTTTCTTGGGCCTGGGTTTTTTTCTAGCGCCAAAACCAAGCCAGCAGAGATACCTGACTTTTACACCCTTGGACCATCTGTCTGTGTACACAGGAGCATGCTCTGGCTTTCAAAGGTGGCAATTTCTTTGAATTTGAGACATACCCGTGTGGTGTCAGTGCACAGCAGTCATACCCTGCACATCCGGTTGAGCTGACACAGCCAGCTTCTGACTGGCTACGAAGTGGTTGCATTAAGGAAAATACTGTTAACATGAATTATCACAGCGGATACACTTAAGACTAAGTAGTGTAGCTGCTCCATACAGGTGCTAATCAAGCAAGCAATTTGCTATGGTTAATTTTTTATTTCCCAAATAGTTATGGCAGTAAATAAAAACAGGATGAAAATAGTCATTGTCAATACTAAATGAAAAAAAATACATATTTCTTTTCTAATGAAGCTAGCATCCCCTCAGAAGCAGGTTCTTACCATATTATAGCTACTATATACCAAAATGGTATTTAAGAGTACTCTGTGTCACTCACACAAGCACAGACCAAAATTTTCTTTGAAAAACCACCTGCAGGCTGCTTCTAGTGCATATCTCTTCTCAGTGCTGCCCACTGTCAGGGAAGAGGCAATGAGGACGAACTGAAACAAGGAAGTCCCATTGAAACATTTGAGCAAATAGATGAGATAAGATGACTACAAGAGGTGATCAATTCTCTGCCTATCACTAATTGAAAGAGCACTCCAGAAGTTTTCAGGAATCCACAAGCAAGTTCAAGATATTTTTATTTATGTTTATACTTTTAAAATGATTTTGTCATTTTTCTTAATATTTGTCTCATTTTTCTCTATTCTTATATCTTATTTTTCTGCACTGGAAACTTACAAGTACTTGAGAGATGCTTCCAGTGGAAGTTAATTTTATTAAGATAGAATTTTTCTAAGTAAGTGACCACTGTCACAATTAAAATTTCTTTTTTTCCTTCAAAGGACAAAAACAGAGCTGTAAGAATTGGGTCAAATCACTTTAACATTGTTTGTATTAAGAACATTTGATTTCACTTCTCAAGTACAATCCTAAAGGCACCAAGTAGACAAATTATCAGAGCAGAATAAATTAACTAGCTTACCCTTGAGAAATTTTAATAACCAGAAATGTTAAAAATTAATAATTACCAATAAAAGTCAGCCATCCAGTCTTTGCTTATTCCCCACCGTCCACATTTGATTTATGTGAATTCATTCACTCTAAAGTAATTACCCAATCATTATCAGACAACAAAATGAACTTCAGTAATAACTACGAATCAATATGATCACTATTGCAGTATGTTTCACATTAATGATCCAACATTTGAGCTTCAGTTTTCTTAACACTGAAATATCCATGCTCAATATTAAGTCTGTGTGCTTCAGGATACCTTATTCATAAGAGGATGAAATATCAATTTCTTTAAATGTCAGTTCTATATACCAGACATATTAGGTTTTCCCTCACCTTTCAAATTTGGATCTCTAAGTGTGTATTTGTACATTTTCCTCAATATAAATTAATCAAGTACTAGCTGATTTAAAAGCCAATATACATCCAGGTTTACTCTCAAGCTCCCCTGTGAAATGATTCTGTGGCTAAAAAGTATAATTAATAACATTTCATACTTTACCTAGTTAATAGAACCAGGGACTTACAGATGAAGACAATTAACTATTCCATGCAAAGCTGCTCAAAAACCCTGCTAATATAAGTTTCTAATATAAGCTACAATGCAAAGAATTTGCTAGCTTACCACAAGCCGTATGTATAACGATTCTTGAATGAGACAGACTTTTCTTCACACAGACAATGAAACTTCTTCAAAAAGAGCTACAGTTAACACTATATCTCTTTTACTGATTCCTCCGAAAATTGCAGATATGTCCCTTTTGACGTTATAAAAGAAAGTAAGTATTTTGGGTATATGGGCTTCTGGCTTTTTATATGTTTGAATAGCTATGATATATGATGGAAATTTAAGTTTAGATGCATTTTTTTATGAATCTCAGAAGTTTTATCGAAAGTATTTCTAGTACTACCTACTAAGGTTTTCTTTACACAGAGCTCCATGCAAGCTAGGGCAAGTCCACCACTGATCTGCAAGCCTGGTGGAACTGCAATGGCTGTATCTTTAGAAATTAACTGTACTACATGGTGCTGGTGCAGCGGGGACAAAAACAAAGAAACAAACAAGCAAAAAAACAAACAAAAAAAAAAGAAAAAAAGAAAAAGAAAACCACACACACACATTCCTCTCAAACCATAAATTACATTGACAGGTAGCTGTAAGCCTAGAAGGCAGCTTGGCAAGGGAGAAGGATGTGGTGATAGGGCTACAGGGACTGCTCTGATACCTCAGTCACTGCCATGATGGGAAAGGATCTCTCTTTCCAACCAGAGACATGAGAGAGTAGTTACCGCATCCCAGCAAGACCTCAGTAGGTACTCAGTGAGGACAGCAAGAGAGCAGTTCAGCAGTAGCTTGAGCTAGGGGTGGGGTATTAAAGACATCATGCTTAGCCAAATTCCTTTGGGTATGCTGAAGGATACTCTTTATCCCCCAAATGAATTTTGTGCCTATCTTAATCAAGATTAGAAGCACAGAAATTTTACAGCAAGATCCGAGATTGAGTAAGACTGATTATTTTTGTTTTCTACTTGCAAAGAAAATTAGTAACTGATATTTTAGCGGTTTGATAAAATGTGAAAAATAAAATATGTGTCCTTGGACAAAACGTTTTCCTCAATACTGCTGCATTTATCGTCACAATGTTTTCAGGCACAAAACAATGAAAAGTCTCATTTGTCAGAAAACATCTGTGAAGACAAGAAAAGAACGCTTAGGATAAGGTAATTTTTAATTGAGAGAGATAGTACAGAGCTCCATTCATAAACAGTTTTATTTTTAATCCTTTCTATTCAAAAGCAAGAATTAATGTTTTATTCCATCAAAATCTATTAAGTGCTACTAAAGAGGAGGTAAATGCATCCTGCGGCAATGCACAATACACCTATTTTGATAAGTTATTTAAAGTCTGAAAACTAAGTTGCACAAAATTTTTATTATACTTTGACTTACACTATTCATATAGTAAATCTCAATGTAAACAACAGTGCAGCATTCCCAGTAACATTCCCTCCCCTGGGACTGATAGTAACTGATACAAAGCATCCATCTCTTCACCCCTACACCACCCCACAGGCTTGTGATATCTATATTATTGTTTATCTGGATCACTTATCAAGAGCAACACTACCCAAGTTCAGCCTTTCTGGGTTGTGTTCATTTTTTTCTTGTTTTTCTCCCCACTTCATCCCCCCCTCTAAATTTCAAGTCATAAATCAAAAAAAAAACAAAGCACAAAGCCAATAAAAGCACAGTTTTATTTAACTTTAATTAAAATGAAATAGCATCATTAAAATATTTATATACAACCAGATAAACTAAAATACAATTCAACATGTATCATATTTATATTCACCAGCATATTTCATACTTTTTAAATAAAATTAAAGTCTAGGACAGCTCCTTGGTTCTTCCATTTTGTCTCGATAGGTTTAAAACAGGCTAATTAATTTAGATCAACTTTAACAGATTAATACTGGTACAACTGCTGAAAACTAGCACCTAATAAAGGGAATATATCTTTCTCTGGAATATACCTCAGTTCTCAGGTTTAGTACTGCAAAGCCAGAAGTCAAGTTAAAAGGCCAAGATTTTTCCATTCAAATACCCCTGAAGGAAATGAATTTAAGGTCACAGTACTAGATTCAAAGCAAGGAAGCAGCAAACCAGTTCTTAATCCTGCAAAAAATTTCCCCTGAGACTGTGAAAAAGTCATTTATCCCCTCAATTTGAAAATGTGTTGCTAGTTCTAGCAACTGCGTAGTTCCAGTAACCCTTACAAACCTCAAAGCAATTTCTTAACAATAGGCCTGTAGTAAGAAACTTGGCTGTGCCAGAGTTTCAAGTTGCAATTTGTAAATGAAGACAATAACACTTCCTTCCATCCAGCCCAAGGAATAAACGGTCCCGATATCTGCCATACATACATTTTTTTCTTCTGTGAACAGACTTAGTTAATACAGATATGCATTTCATTCAGCACAGTTCATTCAAACCTTATTTGGGTTGTCTATTTCTTTCAGTACAAAAAAAGAAAACTGTTTCCCAGGGCCTTATAACTTTCATAACAAAGTCTATGAGAGAGGAGGTGGCCAGTGAGGGGTAGATTAGAGTATAAAGAAGTAAAAATATAATATGTCCCTGACAGAGAAAAGCCTGAATGCAACAAGGGAAAAGAGACAAGCTAAAAATCTCTTTCACAGTATCCTTTGCTGTTGGAGGCCACCTTCTGACATATTGCTAAAATAATTTCCTAGTGATCTTTGAAGCTTGTTCCTGTACAGATAGATATACAAAATAGCCCATTATGGGAGGACAGAGAGATAAAGGGAAAAAAAAAAAAAAAGACTTTGAAGTTTAAATTCCATATCTAGAATTCAAAAATACTGTTACACTTCTACAGTAAAGAATTGTCCTGAAAAAATATACACCAGCCTGCCATCTTCTTCCAGAAACACAGAAGAAATACAGACTTGCACAGCTATTCTATACACAGTAAGTAGTTCAGATGAATAAGAAATGACATAAAGCTTAAAATAGTTTGATTAAGCCATTAAGATGGAAATCATCACACTGAAATGTCTCATCCATGAAATTGTGGGCATAACATTTATTTTGAATCTATTCTACAGTGAAAAAAATCAATTATATGGTCTTTCTAGTGACTTGTGATTAAATTACATCATGCCTGGTTTTCACATTTAAGGTGGTACAAAGGCAAGACTACAAAAAAAAGAAATGTTTCTTTGTAAACACACGTTATCTTTGCATTGCTAATAGAGGAAGAAAAAAAAATTCTCAACATGCATTGTGTACTATGCTACTATTTTGTTTGGGGGTTTTTTGATTGTTAGTTTTAAAGTACCTGTTACCATCAATTGTCTTAAAATTTCCAGTCTTCTGTTCCTGTGAAGGTCAGCTCTGTGGCTGCCCACAAGGACAAGACAGCAGTCTCCAGATTCAGGGACTTCATTCTGTGTGGAGGAGAGACTTCAATAATTATGTCAGTTATTGTATTGCCAAACAAACTTGAGTAGGCTGCTTGCACACTAAAGGGCTGTTGTATAGACAGGCGACAGTTAGATACAGTATACTACCAGCTGGTTGGAGATATATTTCTGGTTTCTCGCTACTGCTGAACAAATACTTAGAAAGCACTGGTATAAAATGGAAAGGCACATCTCCAAGCCCTGGCATTGGACTGTAATACAGTAGACAGTATCATGACAGAAATATAATGAGAAATAGCTCTACAATAAATCAGTTATTACTATGAGTCCTCTAGGCAGAGACACAGATCTCCAGCAGGATTTGGGAGAAGCTTTGGCACTTAAATTCATGCCAAGGTGTATGGAAACAGCTTAATTTCTTAATCATCTTTTTGGCAGTGCACATGATGACTATCGCTTTGTCTGTCATACTGAGCTGCTCAGCCTAGCAAGACCCTCTTTCTGCCCTTTCTCCGGTAGTATTAGCTGCCAGTACCAAGTTTGGTACCTCCACTGCACCCCAGACGCTTCTGTTAAAATTAAAAAAATAAAATAAAATTAAATTAAAAAAATAAAATAAAATAAAATAAAATAAAATAAAATAAAATAAAATAAAATAAAATAAAATAAAATAAAATAA
>JAUBNY010000269.1:79026-90367 GCA_032275445.1 Crypturellus soui | reverse complement strand
AATAAAATAAAATAAAATAAAATAAAATAAAATAAAATAAAATAAAATAAAATAAAATAAAATAAAATAAAAACATGCTGCACCTTTCTTACAATTGCCAGGGAGAGATACAGAAGATCTGCTCTACAGTGGAGGACAAGCTGAGAGCTGGATGCAACCCCAGCATAGGCAGTGTATCGTCCCACTCAGCAGGCACAGCCAGGTCCATCAACGTGCTGGAAAAGGCAAGCAATGAACCAGGGCCAGGATCCCTCCAGGGTGTCCAATCAGAAGAAAGAGGAAGTGGAAGCAAATCCAGTGATGACAGAACTGAAGAGAGACACACTCACTGTATAGCACAGAAAGGGATAAATCCATGTCTGAGCTGAAATAGGGTTCTTGGGCTTGGGGGAAGAGGAGGTAGATGGAGTTCCCAGGTGAGGCTGATCAGAGTCATTAAGCCCTGACAAAAATACCAAGGTGGTTAGAAAACTCACCGAGGATATGAATAACTTCTCATCAATTGGGGCTTTTCATCTGATTTGACTGACTTTTCATTTATTAAACACCAAGTTGTATATTTTTGGAAGTGGTGGGTCATCATCCATTTTGTTATTCCTGTTGTGAGCTGTGCTTTTTGCAAAAATGGAAAGTAAGCCCCATTGACCAAGAGACTAACTAGGATGGGATGGAGATGAATTCTGCTGCCCACTACCAGACACAGTTTCAACTAATTAACATAAAACTCAAACTTCCAATCTAACCAAGGAACTGCCTCAGCCTCACTTAGATTGAACACAAGCTATTAAAGCTTAACCTTATACACTCTGAATCAATGCTCTAGTCAAGGAGGTTTTGTATGAAGTGACCTTCCCATTCTGTGAGTTCACATTAATCTACACAGTCTTTTTAGTTCAAATAGTCAGTCCACCCAAGTTCTGGAGCTGAAGTATTCCCTCTCTGTGTCTTGGCCTGGTGCTCTGGTATTTTGGCTCCATGTCTCTGATGGGGTTGTATCCCTGGAGCGTTTATTGCCCCATTTGATTACATGATTTGCAGCAAGAAAGGGGTGTGAGGGAGAGGAGGAACCTCAACTCTTCATCCTTATCGGGCTTTATTCTGAGTCCTCAGTACTTCTTAAAATAAAAGCAAAATTATTGAGAAGCACCTCCATATAAGAAATACTGGAATTCTGTGGTTGAAAATTAGCACAACACCCAGCTTCAATGATTTATTTCATATATAAAAATAAATACAAATTACATGCTTGTTACTGAACTGTTTTAATTTCAACTTAGTTAATGCTTTCTGTACATTTTACTGTGCTGCACAATAATGTACAATTAAAGTGCTCTCTTCTTTGCCATTGGCTAGAGATTTTTGCATTTGGACACCAGTACGTGATAAATTTGTCTACATCTTAGTAACATGAGCGTAACTAGAGTCTGAATTAGTACTTTGACTTTGTGATCATAAATTCACAGTAGTGAAATGCTTACACTTTTCTCAACTAAATCTTTCTGTTTCACAGTTTATACATCATTACTATAAAGAGGACATGTTATAACTTCCAGAGCTGTTGTTTCAGGATGTTTGCAGAATGGAGAGAGCACTACATTGGCTTATATGCTATTAACATTTCTATAATGGACTTTCCAAGTGTAAAAGCATAGCTTTTACTATGTGTATCTGTATTGCTCATGAAAAAAGAAACAAACAAACAAACATAATCACAGATATAATTCTCTATTCTCTATTTAGGTATCTAGGTATCTATGGGTAATAAATATATATATATATATTTTAATTTAAATGAAAGATCTGATTCTGGAAAGCAGTTCAGTGGAACTGGTAATTGCCAATGGTTTCCATGGCAAAACTACAATCATAAAACACACCAAACCTTGAATGTTCAGTAGCATCTTAACAAAAATTCAAAAGCCAACACAGGATTTTGTCTCTGAAATTCAAATTTCTGTGTCAGTGCATAACATAGTAGATTAACAGTTTACTTTGACTTCCGATGTTAGTCTGCCTTGACTTCCTATAGTCACATATGATTGATCACCAGCCTCTCCAGGAATAGCTTCTAGTCCCTGGCTGGGTAACTCAAGCTCTTCAAGCAGGAAAGAACTGAAGTATGAATGTTGAATGCTAGTAATGGCATTTACAAACAAAGCATTCAGAGGAATAATTATTTCTGACAGCATTCAGGCAATGAACATAGAAATTCAGAGGCATTTTTGAACATAAACCTGAAGCTACCTGAAAAAGCCTATTTTTTTCCTTATTTTGAAACTATGGATCTCAAACAATAGCTTAAGTTCTTTATTAATGAATTAATTAAATGAAGTATTAATGAAAATATTGAGCACTTCTTTGTCAGGACAATCCTGACTTCTCAGCTACATTTTCTTTTTCCTCCTGTCCTCCTTAGTTCTCCTTGTGTCCTCCAGTATGAGCACATCAGAAACTCACAAGAGTGAAACTTTGTGACTCATTGGAGATGAAAACTTCATTCTCTTGTGAGATATTCGGCAGCCCTTAGCTTCTATTTTCATGATTTCCTTGTCCTCTATGTTTCTAGCACATGTTGCTCATTCTGCTTATAAATGACAGATATCTCATATCTCACCTTGGAATACCCAGTTACTGCCAAGGCATGGTAGTTGCCAAGATGGCATTGCTTATTGCTTGGCACATACTACACTTATAGTTGGGACTTTTTTAAGAGCACTCTCCTCTTTTTTAAGAGCACTCTTTTAAGAGTATACTCACATTAGAAATTCCAAATACACATTAAAAAAATTAAAAATTCAAATCCATTAGATGCCCTTGTATCTCTTTTAATATTCCCCTGTTTTTTGATGTCATCCTTTGTAGGGTTTGTGTGCAGGTGTGTGTGGTAGATGCTCAAAACAATAAAGCTTAGAATACTCTGGCTGTGGCTCTACCTGGAATAGTTTTGTATAAAGATTTGGAGTCTTATGAGAAAAAAATCCTGTCACCTCTTTTCCTTTGCAGTGTATCCTCTTTTTGAGCTGCCATCCTCCTCCATACTATGTTCTGCTGAGTATCAGCTTTTAAAACTTGGAATTCGTAATGTTCTCTGACCAGTTCAGCAACAGATAAACTATTTGCTAGATTTTCCAGAAACCTATTTGAGGAGGAACTTTAAAAAAGAATAAATCATTTTGCTTTACAAATGCAACAGAATTGAATGCCCTACTGTGAATTTATAAAATTTGCAGGACTGTAATGAAATTATACTCCATTGTATTAGTGTATATTTAGCATACACCAAAAGGGAAAAAAAAATGGCTCTAGGATCTTTTAGAAATGGATATATAAAGAGGGAGAAATATACAGCTGCCAGGCATTATTAATGTAGTTTTCTTAAACTTTGAGCTAAGGTCAAAACAGATCAACAACCAATAGGTTTCATGTATATTAAATAAATAACCTCATTTTCCATGAAGTTCAGCTGCCATTTAGATATTTACTTCTAATTTCTGGATTTTGTGAAGTGTTCAGCTCCTACTGAGAGAAGTGAAAAACAGAGGACTTACTTGGTCTCTCTCTCTCTCTCTTTTTTTTCTTTTTTACTTTTTAAAATCTTATGTCTGCCCATCAACGGACTGTGAGGACTAGAATTTTTTCTCAAAAATGTGTCCATTGGGTGTAATTACACTGAATTCCCTAGAACTACACAAGTATAAAGTCTGCATGGGCTGACAATTAGCCACTCAAAAAAATAAACTTATACTTTATTGCAAGCACCCAGACTCATGTTTTTTTGCTGAGATCAGAGCTGCATTAAGACTTATAATTGAACACAGAACCGGAGTAAAATTTTCCTCTCAGTACAATTTTGTTATAAATGCTAAACACATTTCCTGCTTGACATTTCCATGGACATTGATAAGAGATTTGCACACAAAGTACAGAATTAGCAATACGGATTTATGCTGAGAAGAGGATCTGATCCATGATGAGAAGAGCGGAGAGTGACAACATCGAAAGCATAGACTGCTTTATTGTTTTATGTCTGTCATGGACTTTCTTCTGAATTTCTTTTCACAGAATTTAAGTTTTACTGGATTTTCTATAACCTTTTACAGCAGAGGTTACAGCCATTTGTTCACTTTTCCCTCCATGTATTCTCTTTCACAGCTTCCTCCCTTTTGTGTAATCTTCTTCTTGCTGTGACTTTTCTTCCATGCACTTACTTACCTAACGATTAAAGTCAGGGCAATTATATAGCAACCCATATTCTGCTGCAACATTTTCTCTCTGTGTCTTTATCTGTCACATCCATTTAGATTTAAATTCTGTTGATGCTGGGACTACAGTCTTCTGCATTTCAACAACACTTGTAATGACTGTAGTCTTGTTGTGTTTGGTTCTTAGTTTTATGTTGTTGTATCCTTATGTATAATTCTATATAAAAATAAATATGTAGAATATTAAATGTAGGTTAGACAGAGTAGTATTCTACTGACCTGACTGAAATTGGAATACTTCTAGTAACCTTCAAATCTGCTGTCTTCTGGAATAACCCCCCACAGAGATTGTTTGTTTAGGCATGCATATTGTACATGCTTCACAAATTTCAGCACAAAAATTCTTGTGAGGCTGAAGTAAGGCAGGCAAATAATATCTAAATGAAAAAGAATATATCTGACTCTTATTTTAGACTGAAAAAAACCAAATTCATTTGTAAGCACAATATAAAGAAAAATACATTTATATGGTAAGCATCTTTGTTCTAAAAATCACAAACATTCACAACCTATTCAGTGTAAAAAGCCTGTGGAAGCTTATGCCTTCAATTCATTTTACATGATTTTTTCAGGCTTTCTTGTTTTTTCAGCCATGAATCTGCTCAAGCTATTAAAAACCTATTAGAATTACAAATAAATAAATAAATACCACGAATCTGCTTACAAGGTGACTCAGGGAAAGACTGGTAGAAGGAAATGCAGTAGTACTCTTTTAGCATAATGCCTACTTATAGTTCAAATCAATGCCTTACACTGGCCAATCAATATTACCTTACTGTGTTTATCACTACATATAAGCCTTTTGAATAATTCTAATTTTAAAGACCCATTACTGAAATTGTATAGCCATTGATTGTTCAAAGGTTACAGATAGCATGAACAAATAGAATTTTAGGTCCAATTAAACCTGCTGAAACATTGCAAATCACATTTTACTTAAAATAAAATCACATCAGTTATTCACCTAAGACAAACTAGCATGAACTGATCACAACCACGGTTTGCATGCTAGTATGCATGAGTGGAGGATTTTTAGATTAAGTAGATCTAGAGAGAGATTATGCCCTGACTCAGAGCCCCTGTTCCTCTTACCTTGATATGGCTACAATTGTTAAACCTGGATGCTACAGTACATTCTCTGTGTCTCTGTTTCTCATATGAGATATTTTTATCCAATAGACTGACACATTTTGTCTAGCCCTCCTCCAGCGCAATCAGATGTAAGACATCTTGCATCAATAAGCTCCACAGCCATATCAGATGAATTCTAGGTGAACTTTAAAAAGTCCCCAAACCCACAAGTTTTCAAGAGAACAGCTTCTGCACTTGCTCTCACATGTCCTCATGTCTCAGACTTTCTCAGTAAAATGCTTATGGTCAGATATTTTTTGAAAAGACCTGGCCACTTCCACTGTATTTTGCTGAAAATCTGGCCTATACAAAAATGTAATACAGCTCAGGTTCACAATGTCACAGAAACTGAGAAATGGATGGGAAATTGTCACTCTGTTTTCTCTCAGGCTACCAAAACCCAACAGCTTCCTTTTTTTTTTTTAATCTGATCTAGATAGATGATCATCATATGTACTGAAGAGAAAACTGAATTCTTAAAATGCCAGTTGTTCAGTATCTGCACAGTTATTAAAACTCCTGCTAACTCTATGACTTCACTTGTTTCCAGGGCTTTGATGCTGAGTTTTTCTGGACAAGTGATAGAAAGGAATACTGGCAGGATACTTGCAATACACTGCATGCCCTAGGATTACTTCATCACAATCATTTTGAACATATCTTTTATTTTCCCTATATATTTTTCTCTTTTGGTATTTATAGATGTCCCTTGCATGTTGCTTATTTATCCTTCTCACTCTTTTGTATTTCAAATATAAGTGAAAATCATCTGGCTTGCACATGCAGTTGAGTGTGGAACAAAATCAATTGAAACTGCTAAATTTTCCCAATTGAAGGAAACAGTCCTCATTTTAGGTACATACACCCATAGATAAATGCATGATAAAATCATTCATTTGAGCATTCTTGATTTTAGACATATTTCCAAGTCAGTCACAATTTCTATAAGGCTATCTAAACTTCTAAGTAATATTCCTGTTTGAGAATTTGAATGCTCTGTTAGTTACACCTAAGATACAAAACTGCTTCTATAATGTGCTGAGCTTTATCTTTTTAGCTCTCTGCAACTAAGATTAATGAAAACAAAGTGATAGGTAATGCATACCTGATGTGCAGCAACAGTTCTCAGCTTCTCTATGACTAATACTATCAAGGGGTTTCCTAATAAGTCAGGGCAGAAATGGGCTAGTTTTATGTGCAATTGAAAGTTGTTTTATTCAACTCATTTTGTGAAAATCCATCTGTAAACTAATTATGTTTTAGCAACTTATAGGATCATTCTACAGCAAGTAACAGAGTTAGGAAAATTCACACAGTTTTCTTTCTTAGTATTCCTTTCTTGTGATAAGATACTCCTGAGGAACAGGGAAAAAGAAAATCACAAGCCTCCTCTGGGAGTCATTTAACAGCTGAAATGTTGCAAGGAAAAGGACTGATCATTTCACTTGTCTGCCTCAAAAAACAGATAAATGTTTGCAAAATTTACTCCTAGGCAGATATGAGACAAGATGAAGAATTTGAAGGTGGAATAATCTTCTCTGCTCTATCCTCAAGTTGTATGATCTTGATCATGGTCATTTCACATCACTTCTCATTACATGGACTTCACTCCACCTGAAAAAAAAAAGAAAGAAAGAAAGAAAAAGAAAACAGAAAATAATAAATTCTGATGCAAGCAAGGGGGAAAGAAGCAATACGGAAGTTGTGTTGCTGAATTCATTAGAGGACAAAATTTGTTTGAAAAGAAACCTGGAAACACTGACAGATCTGAAAATCAAATAAAGCCAAAGTATTATGTCATCCATATATTCATTAGTATATGCAAATCTTCAGTTTTAGTTCAGTATGTTCACTTTTCAAGAATTTATATGAGGACTTATATGAAGGACTGACTTACAGTAAACTCAGATATCAGCAGAGTGAGCAGATAGTAGCTTCAATGAGGAAAAATATAAAAATTAAAATGACTCAAAAGCCTTGAAAATCCCAGTTTCCATTTATAAGAAATACAGATATATGTAATTTGACAGGTTGAGACTAAAAGCCTCTACTACATAATATTTCTTAAAACAAATACAAATACCACCTTTCATTACATTCAACAAATTATGAAGTATATTTTATGCCTTAATAACTCCAGATAGTGAGTGAATTCAACGGACCTGAATTAAGATACAAAAGACCTGGTTGCATGTCACTCAGTAGTCTCTTTGAGGCTTCTGACAGAAGCATGTCTTCATCTCTTTGAAGTTATAGAATTGCATACCACATCTTTATAGAAGTATTTATTCATTGTAACTTTGAAGAGGTATTCATTCACTGGAAAATATTTTAAAAAAGAAAAATGAAAACACACATTAATAATACAGCCTCAACATAACAGACTCAACCATCTGACCACTTTGTCTGTCCCCTAATGGGAAAGATCTGTTTTTATCCATAATTTGGAGGGGCACATTCTTCTCTACATATTCTGTCTGGTATTCTGCATAGCTGCTAGGATTAGAAAAGCATTGCATTCTCCCTGGCTTCATATATGCATTCAGGTATGTTGTTGGGATATTCTTCTTGCACAGCATAAGAGCTTATTGTTTAAATATAACCTCATTTCAGTATATAACCCTGATACAGGAAAAGATTTCCAAAGTTCATTCTATTCTGCACTGTGCTTTTTGGGTGTATTGATAAATAATAGCAACTATTTCACAGTATTTTTAGAATACTGAATATTTGCATGTCTGGCTTAGAACCTTATTTGTTTACAATTTAATGAACAGAATGTAAGGTTATAAAGCTCTGCTGTCAAGTTATAGAATGCAAATTTACTACCATTCCCAGTGACAAATGTTTATCCAAATATACATTTCATCAAGGAAAGTATCTCAAACTGAATCTGAAGATAGGGAGACTTTTATTCTCTTCCCCTTGTTTGTGTGTGTGCAGGGAAGAAAATTAAATGGAAGGACTAAGAATGATTTAGAAAGCACTGCTTTTCACAAGGGATTGAAATTTATTGAGAGCAGTGCATAAAGTAAATGCACATGAAAAATATTGAAAGTCTCAGCATAACTAAGCTTCTTCTGAAATTCATCTAATCAAATCATTGACCAGGAGGAAGAACAGGTTTGGGCCACATTCATGAGTGGGGAAACAGGGAGTTTATTTTTATTAGTAATTTTACCAAAAGTAGGGGCTTAATTACAGAGTATGTAAGTTACTTTAGACACTTAATTCCAAATAACTAAAGCAGTTTATATGCATTTTGAAGAAAAGTACTATCCAAATCAACAATTTATGCAAGATTCTTAGATTTAACAAGACAGCACTTTCACATACATCAATTGAAAAGAAGTCTAGCATTTTTTTGAAAAAAAAAAAAGTCGCCCAAAGCTTACTACTTGTTGACCACCAAGAGGCACTGTTGATCCACAGAGATGAAAAGCAAAGCTGTGCCAATAAAACATTGGTGATAACACAGAAAGCAATCACTGTTAGAGCCAGCTCATTGTTCTCCACTATTCATAAAACATGTATAGACTTAGCTGAACTTTGTATTTGTTCTGAGAATGCAGTAAATGCATAACACAAGGTTATCAAAGGTTCTTAAAAAAAAGAAAAAAAAAGAGCTGATTGAAATCTGTAATTCTTGGTCTAAGGGAAATAAACAAATTTTGCTCATGTTCCTTTGTAACAGTTAAAGAGAGAAAATACAAATTTCAGATGAAGAAAAATCTAAAATTTTCAAATAAATTAAAATTTTAATTTCTTGCTTTATTAAGTTATATTTGCAATTTGGAAATCAGTTTTGAAATATTTTAATTATCATGGTGGCTGGTATCAGATAACACTGTAACTTGACCAATTTTTATAAATGATAGCTTTGCTTGTTAATTGCTATATGTTAATTATTGTTCTATTGTAATACAAGATAAAATATTAAATACATTTTAAAACATTATTTTGTCCCTTTCATGTTAAAATATATGGGGAGATATACACATACACACATATTCACTATATATTGCTATGAAACTAGTTCTTACAATCTTAACTAGGAAATTCCCATACACCTATATTCCTGCTTCTGCTCTAGTTCAGATAGGCCTTAGGTAATCATCCCTGATCTACTTACTATCAATTTCATGTCTTAATGAATATTCTCATTCCTTCACTTATCTCCTCTTTCCCCTAGTTAAGTACACAGACCTTCACTATCAAACTGCAGACAACATGATGATAGGTAGCACTTAGAGAAGATGAGGTTTGTCCCCTTTGTGCAATAACCTCCTCCTTCAACACTCCACCCAGTCAGGTGAGCTGAGAGCTCAACACCTTCTTCCTCATCAGGAAGATTGAGCCTTACATCTACTTTCCTGAGAGTGTCTCGCAGCCTGAATGAGTCTGCACATGGTGACTGGGCTGCCAAAATACTCTTGCTATTTTCTAGCAAAATGCTGCAGGAGTACTCTACATAATGCTTTTAAAAGTTGCTCTGCCTCAGAATTTGAAAATAATGTTACACATCCACTCACAAGATATGATTCTTGGCTTTGAATTCCAGGTCAAGGTTGGATCCTCCATTTCACAGGTAAAACTCCAGAGGAAGTGCATTTAAAAATGGCTGGATGGTGTGAGCCCTCTGGTCAGGGAACATGATATGGCCTCCTGTGTCTCTCCTTTATCATGAGCGTACATGCATATATATGTATGCATATGTCGGATGCATACAGGCACCATGTGCACTTTATGTGAAACATTAAAATATTTGTTAGAGTTCATGTACAACAGAAAAGAGAAGTATTGATATATGTTTTTCATAGCTGCCTGCAAGGCTTTTTATGGTCAGGTAGCTAGTTATAAGGCATCCTGTTGAATAAAAGACCATTCTAAGAACAAGATAAAGCCCTTTAGCAGGACATAGCAAAGAGAATCACCTCACATCATCAACTAACCGTGGACAACAAATGATTCTTGGCAAGTCTGGAGCACTGCCGTATTTCACTATGCAAAGTTTTCTAATAATGCATGTATATATAGACAAGTCAATTTTTGTGGAAATACATGTTATATTTAAGCCTCTTCCTAATTAAATTTAGTTTTCTAGTGGGTTAGTTTTACTTAAATTTTACTTATTGCTCTCTTCATATGAATTAGAGCTGTTTCTCCAGATGATATGCTTTTAATTAACTGTAATATGGGGAGATTTTTCATTTTAAAAATGAGAATAGCAAAAGTGTTGAATGGTTTAGAGTTCTGTAAAGCAGATCATCTCTTTTAAGTTAAAATTCAATTTAAAATTCTGTGTTTTCTACTGTTACATAAACACAAGAAAATAATAAACACAAGATGAATTGAGATCTGTGTGCGGTCCCAGTGTCATGATCTCGTTGGAATCACAGAGACCTGGTGGGATAGCTCACACAACTGGAGCACTGCCATGGAAGGCTGTGTGCTCTTTAGGCTGGGAAGGCGAGGTGGTGGAGTTGTGTCGCACCTTGTAAAGACGTGGACTCAGTCTGGGATGCAGAGTGAAACAACTTTATTCTCAAACCAACTTCTTTTATACTCTCCCAACACAAGTGTTGCTAAAATTATAACCCATCAGCATCTTGCCAGCCATGCAGTTGTGTGCAGTTTTCCTTGCTTTGTTCCTCATCTGCTGACAAGACATTCCACATGTGGTTGTAGTCCTTCTCCTTTTCCTGCTTTGCTCCTTGCTGATAAGACATTCTTCCTTACAGTTAATTGTTTACTAACAAGGCATCCGGTACTATTGTCTCTGAAGCGGGTCTCCACAGAGTTGCTCTTTATGAGAGAGAAACTGGAATGCATGGAGCTCAACCGGGGAGTGGATGATGAGTGATTTGAGAACTTGTGGGTAAGGGTTAAAGGGCAGGCTAATGTGGGAGACACTGTGGTGGGTGTCTGCTACAGGCCGCCTGACCAGG
>JAUBNY010000269.1:64133-75309 GCA_032275445.1 Crypturellus soui | reverse complement strand
CCCTTCCAACCTTAGGCATTCTGTGATTCTGTGATTCTATGACATGCTGCAGAAATGGAAATCATCACCACTCTTCGCACTCAGTGTTTTCAGGGATGATGGCTGTGTTTCAATGTCTCAGCACTTGCTGGAAGCATCTGAGTACATCTGCCTTCATTCCTGACCAGAAGGCTCCCCGGCTCTAGAGCGTGCTTCTTCCAGAATGTACCCTGTTTAAAACGTTTCCTTCATTTAAACCACATTTTCTCTAAAACCATTAGCCTTGTAATCAAAACACTGAAAACACTGAAAATGACAAAATAGAATTAGATCAATATCTAAGAAAAAGTTGACAAAGGAGGAAGCTGTAACTCTATTTACTGTAACTGAATACTGTTGTATATGACCATTTGTACTTTCACTGCCAGCCAGAGAGAGATTTGTCTGTTGTGGATATTGGTTTAACATATTTGGTTTTATTTCTGAAGTCTCAGAAGAAAAAAAAAACTTGATGCAGACAATTCCATCTATGAAAAAGACTCAAGGGGATGCTCCAGCTCTTTTAAGACAGTGTGAGGGGCAATTAATAAATAAACTCATCAGCTCTGGATTTCCTAGGTCATATTTCCAGGTGGTGAGTGTAATCTGCTGCCATACTGCGACACAATGAAGATTAAATTAGGAGTTTAATGGACCTGCTAGAGAATATGTACCATTTCAAGTGGTAACACTTTCATGCAGCTCAGGCAGTGACAGGCAGTTCGTTATACTACCCCGTATTCTGCCAAGAAAATCTTAAAGCAAATAGGGGCTTTTGGTCATCTGTTTGTTTATTGGAAGGCCTGCTACAAATAGTAGCAACTGCCAGTTTGTTTGCTGGTTTTGTTTTTCTTTTTTTCCTGAGTATCTTTTGTGCTTCCCCAATACAGAATTGCTATAACAACATGAGGCTTCCATGTCTTCTGATGAGAAATGAAAGAGGTGTTGAAATTTGGTTTAGTTCATTCTGCACTGCAGAACTGCAACTGCAGTTGCTGTATTTATAAAGACAGTTAGTTTATTTTTTTAAGGGTCACATTTCTTTTCCTTGGATCGGCTGGCTCACACTTTCTAGGCTGAGTTAGGTGCATCAGCAATGCCGCTCATTCTGATCTCTGGCCAGCCAAAAGGCACAATCAACATTAACTTTTGAAAGTGCCATTTTATGAAATTGATTTATACGGTCATAATATAAGTAGTTACGGAGTAGGGATCATATCAGCTTGTCTTTTTCTCTCTCCTTGAGCATTCTTATTTAGCCACTGCCATAGACCGATCATTTGACAGAAAGTGTAATATTGTTTCTTTTGTCTTATTACAAATTTTAATGCCTACAAAAGCTTTAACAGAGTACTTAATATTGTCTACACAGCAACTCCTATTAGAAGAGTTGGTTCGATGCCAAAAATATTTGAATATTGGGAAAAAAATGCACGTACATGAAGTAGACAAAGATTACAAAATTTTCATATCAGTTTATGCTCTAAGACTGAAAATTCCATTTTATGTATGAAAGCTTTCCACAGATTTTGAACCAACTGCCAGTGCTATGTATGACCCAGAGATGTAGTTTGTAAAAGGTTTTTTCCCTCCTCCCAGAGGAGAAAGAAACCTACTTTGTTTGCATGCCCCAGATTACTTGGAAGCTCTGAAAGAGACTTGTTAACACATGCTGGGATTGTGCACTTGAGCTCTGAAAGGAGTGAAAAATCAATTAGCAAGAGAATGTGTATCTTTTTTGTCACATTTACGTATAAAAGTTTAAAGAGAACATAAACCCCCACATTGAGATATAGTGTTTGAAGGGAGAAATTGTGGATTCTCTAAGACATGGCTAGAAGGACAAGAAGCTCCACTGAGTGATTTACTGGCTGTCTGCCATTCTCTGAATAGCTGCCTGTCAATGCCACATGTGGCATCTTTCAGCTAGCAGACTCTTTCAAGCAAGTCCATAAAGGTAGCAAGAGAAAGAGTGCTTGTGGTAATGCTTGAGAGCATTTATATTAAAGGTTAAGAAAGAGAATTCACTTAGGCATTTCTCCAGCAGGTGAAAACACAAGTAACACAGAATGATCACTTTCACTTCCTTCCCCTACAGCTAGTTGTGATTTATCCACGAAATCCACAGACAGATATCCCTCAGTGTTTGAAAGATTTTTGGTTTTCTATTATGCAAACTACCAAGGAGCTCCGTGAGTCCCTTTCTATGTAATGATTTTAATTCTGATTTTCTATTTCTGTCTGTGGGCATGGTTAAGTTATCAAGCCCTTTCCCTGTAGACCTACAAGCTATAAAATTAATTTATGGTCTTGGAAGGAAGGGGAGCAGCAATAGTTCAAAAGAATTTGATAATGTCTGAAACACAACAATATACTTACAGTTCCTCCTTCTGTATTACTTCCTGAAGGATCTTCACTATTTCAATATCCAGGATCATCACTATTTCAACAACACAGGACTAACAAGGGAACTAACGGAGAAATACCTTCGTAATTCAAATGTCTATATTTATTGCATATATTTGGTGACAATCTTTTCCTGTTGACCGACATATCTTTGAATGTCAGACATTTGTAATAGGTATTGATATTCCAGCTTCATCTATTTTTGCATAACTCATGTAGCATGTAGATACCCACATAACATGCTGTCCTATGGAGATGGATGGCATTGTAGGGCAACATACTCTGGGTACTTCGCTCAAAATGAAATCAATTATCTCTGAATTGGTAAGTGCAGATAGTCTAGATATAAAGATCGTCTAGAGATTGAGGCTGGAAAGGGGGAGACCAATGTATATCCTTCCATTCTTAGTCAGTCTTCATTGAGGCTGAGCATTAGTCTCCTAATGGGAGTCTATGCCTCACAGCCTTTCCATGATGCCAAAATGCAACTGAGAAACCTAATCATGGATTTTTTCCAAGTGAAACAGCAGAATAAGGTGAGTTGTAGCATCATTAATCCATTGCACTGAAATTAGGACATGTGGAGTTGGGAATAAAGTTCTCTTAATCAAACAGTTCAACTCTAAAGTCATATTTTCATTCGGAAGTTTTCCTCATGGATAAAACATGGTGGTATTTTTGCTATAGGTTTTGTTATACAAATATTTGGAGATTAAGATATGTAGTAGTATTTCTTGAAAGCATTAGAAGAAATTTGAATGGTGATTTGCACATTTAATATGCTTAATAGAATACTATTTTTTGTGGGGTAAGAAGGCAAAGAAAATATCTCAGCTCTGTCATCATAGATGAATTACTCAGAGCTTCATAAAACACTTCTGGGAAGCCCAGAGATGGCAACACCCAAAACGCAATTCATATGTATAGAATCACTGCAACACCATGCAAATCTTAAGGCTTACTGGCTTATTCAATTCACTTCAATATTAGATTTGTGTGTATTCTTCAGCTCTTGAGACAGGCAAAAGAAATCATGTAATATCATTTCACAGCATATTGCCTACTACTAATAGCAATAAGATTTTTTCTTTGTAAAACTCTGAAGTGTCCTTAAACACTTTTCATTCTGTTCTTAGTAAAAACTAGAGTCAAAAGTATAGATGTCCATGGGCATTAGCCTAAGTAAAAATAAAGTGAATAATGGTCTGGAGAATTAGTATATTTAAGGTCACTGAGGAAGTAAAATACACAACTGAAAATAAACAAAATATTAACCTCATTGATTACTTCAAGAGTATGGTGGGTTGTGTTAAATTAAATAATTCTTCCTCTATTTGCAATAATTTCCTTATGTAGGAAGAGCTGGGGTTAGCAGTATTATGCTTAAAACCTTATTAATCCACTGTTGAGCTAAACTGCAACCTCTGGCTGAGAAAGCATATGCTATTAAGTGCTATTAAGAGGGAAGTCATGCTACATCATACAGTTATGCCTCATTTCCAGAATTTTGCTGTATACAAGTAAGCAGTCATTCTGAGCCTTTCTGAAACAACATTATAGTGTCTGTCCTCAGTCTGTTAACTCAGTGTAGTTTTTTGCACATCACACAGGAAATCTACACACACACAAACACACACTCAAAACAGGACAAAAGAAGGAAAAAAAGTAATAATTTCACATTGACAAGTAAGTATTGATGTAAACAGATAATATAAAAAAGTAAGTTTTCCCAGTATAAGCACGGGGAAAAAAACTGTTACTGGTTTATATGTGTATGTGGGAACGGCAAGAAAAAAAATAAAAGATGATATAATGACAATAATTCAACTTCCTTTCTTTTTTTTAATTTAAAATTTGTGTTTGTGCTCATAATTTGAAGTATCTGGACATAATTATTAACAATATTATTAATAATTATTAATTATCTGGACATAATTATCTTAGCCTATTCAACTCTCTAAATTTAGATACTAAAACATGTATTTAAATGCATATAAAAAAACAGCAACGTTTTTAGTGCTGTTGCAGACTTCTGGATTTAATTTATTCTAAAGGAGCTACAGGTGCCATGAAATTCAGAATAACCATGTATGTGGTTAAATATGATTATAAATGTCAAGAGAAACCTCCAAAAGTCTCAAAAATAGGCCTGAAGATTTAAGAAAATAGAATGATATGTATATACAAAAATGGAATTTTATGATCAGAATTTTATAAACATAGAGACAATTATACATTAAAAAAATGAGGAAATTTGTAGCAGAAATGAATTTTGATTTGCATTGCAGAATACTTTAATCTCTACTTCACTGATTGTGGAGAATCTAGCAACTGACTCTTTTATACAGAAATATTGTAATATTCAATTGTGAGCCTAAATAACTATCTTATCTTGCAAATTAGAGTGTTGTCTTTGAGAAAAAAAATCCTCCCCACGACGTCATTTTTTTTCACAAAATGTGCAGAGTAAAAAGAAATTTTTTTTAGATTTAGCAAACACTATTTCTGTTAAGGTAAACAATACAAAGTTGGAGCTGTCAACTAAACTGTAAAGCAATATGTACACAAACTTTTATTCATATAGTAAGAAGTCAATAATAAAAAAAAATTGACTAAGCTTTGTGTGTGGTTATCTGTTTGTTGTGTTTTCTCTTAGGGGAAGGAGAATGCATTTAAAATTCACAAGCATTTCCACAGTGCTGGTACCAAGATATTCAAGTTCTGTTTGTTAGATCTCCCATTTTTCTCCTCAACTGCTGATCAGGATTTTAACTTATAAGTTTAAATTTGTGTTGGATCTTCACACTTGTACACCTCACAGCAGAGTACATCTCAATTGCAAAGCTGCTTTTCTTTTGAAGCAGGAAAAAAAAATAGAAAATAGATGTGTAATTGTGGAAACATTCTGAAAACAGACTGATGGAGGTCATACTGGAAACCTTCCAATTCAGAAAAGTTAGCTCCCTAACCTCACCCGTTCTAATGACCACATTTTTGTCCTCACATAACCACAACCATGTTACATTTTATTAAGAAAGCTCTGCAAGTAACAGTCTTAGTCCTACAGCATAAGAGGACACGTTCACTGTTGCAGACAATGTATTTAGTGACATAAAGCATGGAGGAAAAGATATTAAATTGTTTCACACCTTAGTATTCCAACTTGCAATCAAGATTCCAAGATTATACCGGGGTATGTAGAATACAACCTAACCTCAGTTTCCCTAAATTTTGAAAAATCACAAAAAACATAGTGAGTTATTTTAAAATAAGTTTACATATAAGAAATAAAAAGAAAAGCTTTTTAAAAACATCAGGAAAAAAAAAAAGCCTACATCTGAATACTCAATTTGGTTACACTGCTCTCATCTGGGTGAAATGACAGAAAAATCCACTGGTCTGGGCATTTTTGTTGCTGGTACATCAAAGCGCACAAAATTCCACAGTGCCTTCCTGCAATACCACCATGATAGCTTCTCCCGTGCTGCAGGGTCCAGCACGGACAATTCCGTGCGATTTGTCCTCCCTGCCCAAAGCCAGCATTAAAGGCACTGGTACCCTGGATCCCAAGTAGCTACAGAATAAGATAAACAGGGAAAATCAAGTCTGCATCTGGCAGTAAGTTTCCTGTTAGACCAACATCAGGCACGGGAAATTGAACTGCCTGCATTCATGCACTGATAAGGGGAGAAGAGTCAATTCACACATGAGAAAGAACAGTATTAGCCGAATTGAACTATTTGGCCAAGGAAATATCTGAGATGATTGTAAAATTCTTTTACAAATTGTGGATAATATTCAACACCTTAGAAGTAGTGCAAAAACATTCTTTCCAAGATTAAGCTTTTTATTTTTACTGTCACTACTTTTTATGTTTGATCCGAACGTATTCTTAACTGCTATAGACTCAGTCACCTAAGGCTAGGAGTTTTGAATTAAGAGACTAGAGCTTTTCCATTTCAAAACTTAATTTGATAATGAGACACTTCAAGAATTTTAGAAAACATCAATTTGACAAGCTTGTCAAAACTTATCCATTCATGCCAGCAATTAGTCCCAGTGAATTAGCTTTCCTGTATAGGAAGCCAGTACTCTGAAAATTTCCCACCCAATTCTTCTTCAGAAACTACTACTACTTTTTCATATACAACTAGCAGGTTGTATTTGTTATTTTGTGCAGCTGAGGCTCATTACAATGACAACTTATCTGTAATATTCTAATTTAAGATTGTCCAGCAAAAACAATATAAAGTCCTACTTTATTAACCCTAGACTCTGTTTTTCCTTAGTTAAGAAAGAAAGAGTATCACTTACTCTACAAGTATGATAATATATGCCCCCCAACATATTATTGCGGTCAATTCCTTCGTCCTTGCTGCTTGTTTCTGTTTAACCAGTACCAAAAACAATAAGGAAAGCCATCTAAGTAATCATCTCACAGCAAAGACTGTGATACATTTTTCTTCTCTTGCCTTCCCAATTTAAATAGGAAAAAGAGTAAAAATAATGTCCCCTAAGTACGGTTATGTCCCCAAAGCACTTTATTAAAACTACTTTTGAGTACTTTGAGTACTATGCTTATTTTAGATTATTCGGTTATAGCAAGATGGGAAAAGAGAGTTTATTATACTAAACTGGTGATAATGCAGCATAGGGTACAGAGCAGCACTAACAATAGGAACACAGAAGTATATTTCTTGAATCTCAGTTGCCATACTCTTACTTCTTGCCCTCTTTTCCATCATCAAAAAATGAGAATGATCTAATTCATATTGATTCAGAGCGGGCTATCTTCTGTGCATATTTCTTATAGGAGCACTGTAAACAGGAATTGCATACACACGTTCAAGTCCCATACACTTCCAGATGTCTCAGACAGTAAGAACAGGTAAACTAAAGGAGAAAATATAGGGTAATTCCTTGCTGTTAAGGATTTTTTTTATTACTATTTTCCAATAAAATAACCTCTTCAAATTAAAATTTCTGCTTGAAGTCCTTGATTCTGAAAAGAATGATGTTTACTTAGAATTAGTAATCCTACCCTGGTCACAGGGCAAATCCAGATGCTGATCATCCTGATGCCACCTGGGTGAAACTCAGGTTTAATCCCTCAAAAGTGTGTGACGCGGGCGGATTGAACTGGTCCCCCTTTCATGACTTTATTTTGAGGCCCCTTGATTCTTACATACGTGCTTAATTCTCTGTTTTTTGTTTTGATATAACAATGCACATCTCTTGGCAGTGAATATACAACTTAAGGCTACAATTCTGTATACCTTTAACCCAGTAAAGCTGATATTTCTACAAAAATAAGTAAACCAGTCTTCCTCCCACTTTGACATAGTTTCAGCTGTCTGTCTTAAGACCTCAAACACAATTGTGTGGTCAAAGACTGAATTTATGCTGATCCAGACACCCCAAAAATAATGAATTTGTGTGTGTCTGAGTGTGTGTTTATAGTTTTATATAAGCACATATATTTTTATAGTCTAGTTTTAAGCCAAAATATCCTACAGCCTAGTTCATTACCCAAAAAGTACAGAGTACTATGTAACATAAAGGCGGCTATGAGCAGCAAGAAACTCAGAGGAAGGCCGTGAAAATGTTCATTTAAGTCATTTTAAATTGTACATGAAGCTATAGGCAGCACAGCTGAAAGAGACTGTAAAATGCAAATTATTAGGCAGCAATTTAACTTCTGCTCTGTGTGATTGCTAAGGCCTCAATGATGATAGAAATCTATAGTAGAGAAAAAAAGTCCTAAAATATTTCGAATAAATAGTAAACATATATACATAACATAATGTGCTTATGTTTAATTTAAATGAACATTAAGTAAAGTATCTTTTTTTGTGTGAGTGAATTAAATAGATTCATTCTGGTCAAAATCACCTACAAGACTGTAGAACTTATAGATTTTGCCTCATTTCTATATAGAGATTAACAGGGAAAAAATTGCCCCAAAAAGGTAAGGCTTTTCTACAGTTCTCAACGTTGAATGACCTAGCAATCTAACTTAACTAACTGAATCAACTGAAATCAAGAAAGCATTCTCTGTGCATGCAAAAGATACTAATGGTTCTAAAAGCTTCAGCACTTAAAGCAAATTCTGACTTGATGTTTTAGTGACTTTCACTGAGGGGTTTGATTGCCTTTAAAATTTCAGAAGCATACGTAGAAAAATAAAAGATAATTGATTGTGATTCATTTTGGTTAGAACTTAATTGGTTAATGACTTCTTTCTAAGCCCTTGTAACATAAATTACCGCAGCATCGTGAGTGAAAAGATGTTCCTTCCCATGATGTGTTTATAAACCTGAAGCCAAAGCAATTCATTTGTTTTACATACCTATGAATAATGAATTTTTTTGTTTTACAATGTAAATATACTTAGACTGCAAATGTCATTTTTAGTGCCATTTAAGTCAGGAATTAGGTTTTTCTCTGAGATAATTACTAAAAACTGCATTTACTTTCATTGGGTTTAAATCTCAGTGTCTCATAATTGCCTTGATTTTAGAATACCATCTAGGCATGTGCTTAAAGTTCCTTTAAATATAATGATGCACTGGTAAGCTCTTCAAAACAGAAACAAAAAAAGAGAGAAAGAAAAAAAAATTCTGAAGGCTCATTACTTTCATTTGTCTGCTATGACTGACTTCTTGTAGACTTTGGGAACTTGGCCAGCTTGGGAACATGGCTGGGACATCATTTGCAAAATGTTCTTAGGAGAAAGGATTTTTCAGTGTTAAAAATATACTGGGACTCTGTTTTGTAACATTGAAATACAGAGACATGTTTGAGAGAGACTAATATAATGTCATTCAGTTCCTTTCATTTTGCATTGTGCTTATTTACTTAATCTTGTCTGTCCTTCCAGTGTTAGAGAAATAGTGACAGTGTCATCTTTTCCCTGTGCTGCCACCATTAATGAACATTTCCGCAATAAGAAACTCCAGGGATGTGGCAGCTTTGCCTGATGCCTTTCCCTTCAGGTCCACTGAGAGAGCTCATTTTGGAAAGAGTTGCAGAGATGATTAAAAGCCATTTTGACTCTCTCCAGGAAACAAATGAGAAAAAGATGGTGACTCTTGGGAAAAAAAGAACATGAAACATTAACGGGTAGGTATAAGTAAAGAAGGTCAGCTTGAAAATTTTCTTCTTTAGAAGCAATGCCACTTTTCAGGCAGTATTTCTAAATATGGGTAAAGATTCTTCTCGACTATAGACTGTTCCCTGTCTCATTCTTATGTTAGCATAATGGATCACATTTTAACAGCAGAATATTAATAAAAAGAGAATTGATATCCACATTGATTCAAATGACTACATAAAAATCCCTATCAGACCAGACACACCTCTGGTATCTTATAGTACTGACGTCTAAAGACAATTAGTTTACTGTGAAACTATTGGCCAACTTAGAGAAAAAGATATGATGGCTGATAACTAAGAGAGCATATTGCCATCTTATCAAGCATATTTAGCAGAACTGCTGAAAAAAAAAGAAAAAAGTACGACAGCATGATTTTATGTATTATGCTTCCATTGTTTTTTTGAAAAGAACTGAGGAAGTATTGTGAATAACAGATTATTAAAAAATCTATTACAGCAATTGTTTTGTGCTCTAGCAATTGCTTCTGCTACTACAGCAGACTGTCTAAAGACAGTATTTACAATCCTGACTTATATGTAGAATATATTTTCTAACATTAAAAAGAAATGTCTATTGTAGGAACTCAGAAGTCTCAGAAAAGATGTATCCAATCACCTTTTACCATAAAATTAAAGTAAAAAGAATCAACAGCTTGCTCCTCATCCAAGTACATAATCAGGTAAATATTAAAAATGATTCATTTCAGTACATGTACAGCACAACCAGTTCCTATCTGAAATAGTCATTAAAGGCAAAATAATAGTTTCTATCACTAATCTCTTTACGAAGAGTAACTGTTTTCTATTAGCCCAGGTATTACTTAAAAGAGCCACTGGAAGGCAATTCTAAACAATGGTTGGAGTAAGCTTGTACACAATTGTTCAGACTCTGTAATAGAGTTTGTTGATTTGTATAGTATTAAAGTACTTCATTTCTAATTATCATGGAAATAAGGGAACCATAATCAGCCCTGAGCCAACAAGAAACAACTTTTGCACTCACATCTTGAAAGTAAATGGTCCTCTCTGTAGTCTAATCCAGAAATCCACTTCCTTCTGGAAAAGCTGTTTTGTATCCCTAGTATTGCCAAATATTTACATTAAGCCTGATCCAAACAACAAATAGTGAAGCATTTTCAAAAACTCATCCTTTTCATGCTCATTACACCTTGCAAGTAACCTTCTGCCTAATTATGCAGCTCTACTAGTGACTGAACTTTCCATTCTTTGCAATTAATCTCCCCACTTTCAATTTTTCCCTTTAAAAAGTGTGAGAGCACTGGGATTGCTGCACCTTAAGACTTTTTTTCTAGCAAATAGATGCTGTTCACCTGCTTTCTTACTACTGTGTTGGAGGAGGCTGAAGGGGAGAGCAGGCCAAGCACGCATTACTCATATGTCTCAAACTCCTCACATTTCCTTTGCATCCTTTTGCTTACCATATGAGCTTAGAGCTCAGAGGGTGGTGATCAGCAGTGCGGAGTCTAGTTGGAGGCCTGTGGTTAGCGGTGTCCCCCAAAGGTCAGTCCTTGGTCCAGTCCTGTTCAATTTATTCATCAACGACCTGGATGAAGGCACAGAGTGCTCCCTCAGCAAG
>JAUBNY010000269.1:42256-59045 GCA_032275445.1 Crypturellus soui | reverse complement strand
TCCACTTCAAGACCCCTTGTGCTCCATTCCCTTCCCTGTCAAAATTCCCCCCTGTCCACCTTGGCCAGCTTCGTGTCCTTACACTTCCCCATTGGAGTTCTTTCCTCAGGATGCTAATGTCAGCGCGTCGCTGCAGTGTAACACAGAACGCTGCAGTAACAGAGGCCACATCTTGTCGGGAAACACTGAGATTTCACCTTGATCCCATCCACACAGTGCTCTCCCGCTCCTGCCTGCACAATCCTCTTGTTCAAATGCTTCCTTGCCTATGCACATCATCCAGGAGAGGGGCTTCTAAGGGGAGGCAGGGAGCTGCAGAGTCAACGAGGACACTCGATGCCTTTGTCGGCATTCTGCATGTCCTGCCTATGTCTGCATTGCTGGTGGCACTTTGTCCAAGCACTCCGCAAAGCTGACGTTGAACACGTGGGCTCGGGGATTGCTTGGCATGCTTGGTATGTGGGGAGGAAGGCAAGCAGAAACAGCGCTTCGACTAGTTTTCATTTCCTCCTTCAGCTGCTGGAAAAGCTGATGCCGTCTTCACCGCTTCCCTGAGCCAACAATTTGGGCAAGTACAACTGAAAGGGAAGACATAGCTCTCTCTCTCTCTCTTTCCTATTGTGCCAGCTAAGTGAGGGACACCGTCTTCATCAAGAGCCATAGATATTTCCCAGGGGTCCCGCTGGTTACTGGCAAAGGAAGAGGTGGGAGTCAAGCGGCAGCAGAGGAGCCCTGCTCAGCTACAGCATGCTCCTGGAGCAGGTTCTCTCCACAAGCAATCAAAATAAAGCAACTGTAAAACTCTGCTTGCCAGGCAGTGTCTGAAAAAAACAAGCAGGCTTTTCGTGGAAATCACCTTGAGCAGAATATTCTTTCTAAAGATGAACCTTACAATTAGCTTCCAAAGAAAGGCATTTCCAGCCCACTCATCAATAAAGGCACTATAGACATAAAGATGTAAGTTTCAAAAAGAGCACGAGACTCAGCTGTTAAATAAGCTTGGAATGAACTACAGTAATATGAAGAATCATCCTCATGGGTGAAAAGAGGGGATTTATTTATTTATTTATTTATCCCTCCGGCAAAACATTACAGCTTTGCAAATAGAATTTACCTGGAAAGGCTCTGGCAGTCATGCTCAGTTCAGACCTACCATCAAGAACTGAGATAGGCATCCCAAAACAATATACAACAAAGAAAGCAACAAGTAAAGAGAAACGGGAATAAAATTCCATAGAATGACTGAATTCAATGACATGACATGACATGGACATGGCTGTGCTGCCATTCAGAGGGACCCAGACAGGATGGAGAGTTGGGCAGACAGGAACCTCGTGACAAGGACAAGTGCAGGGTCCTGCACCTGGGGAGGAATAACCCCAGGCACCAGGACAGGTTAGGGGTTGATGTGCTGGAAAGTAGCTCTGTGGAGAGGGGTTTGAGACTTCCTCTGATTATATTGAATGGACAAAGTGAAGAATTCTACACCATTTCCCAATAAACAGATTTTCCCTCACATTTCCTCTCATTTATGATGACAGAGAGTCAGAGTAACAGCATAATTTAGTGGCAAGGGAGTTCTAGTGGTTATGTTGTTCAATGCAATCCAAGGTAAGGGCAATTTCAGTCAGATGGCTCAGGATCGTGTTGAGAAGAGTGTTAATGAGATCTCCCAGGAGGGAGATTCTACAGCCTCTCCAAATAATTTCTCATGTTTAACCCCTCTCACGATGATTTTTCCCCTGTATCTAGTAAGAATTTCCATTGTAACTTGTGTTTGTTGCCTCTGTCTGTAAGGACTGTAATTCTGATTAGAGTCTGCCCCATATTCTGTATTCTTTCCCTAATAGCTAGCTGAAGACATGAACAAGATTATCGCCTTAGATGTCTGCTAACAGGGAACATCCTAGTGCAATCTGTACATCATGTAAATCATGTAACAAGTCTTAGCTTGTACATTATGTGTTCCAGGCCCTTGAAGTGGCAGCCTTCTGAAGGACTCATTCCAGGATGTCAATGGGGGGACTTGTATGTACGGGGGACACAAAACTGGATCCAATACTTCAGCTGTGGTCTCATAAGTGCCACCTGGAGGGGAAGAATCCATTACCCCTACTACTGGAGATACTCTTACACAGGATGTAGCAGGGGCACACTGCTGATCTAACAAGTGTCTAACTTGTCCACCAGGGCTCCTTACTCATTTTCTGCAAAGCTGCAGCTGTTTCGCAGACTGAACAGGCTTTTCTGTTCCAGATGCAGAACTTTGGTTTTACCTTTATTGGCCCTTCTAAGGTTCCTGTCAGTCCATTACTCCAGCCTGTCAAGATTCTTCTGACTTCCCTCCAGAATATGACGATTCCCCTCGATTTGGTATCATCTGCCAACCTGCTGACAGAGCATTCTGTTCCATCCTCTAGGTCATTAATAAAGATGTTGACCAGCACTGGTCTTATCAACCCCCCCTGGAAGGCTAAGTATAACTGGCTGCCAACTGGGCTTTCTACTGCGAATCACAACTTTATCCCAGAGTAGATTTCTCTAGTGAGAGGCCTGAACTAGTGTGTCTGTAAAATGCACTGACATCAAGGTACTGAGACAGATAGAGCAGCAAAGGAACAATATTTTTCTGCTGGCCGCAGGATAAAAGATAGAAAGCATCGACCAGGTCTCTCTGTAAACCTGGTCAAAGGGTATATACCTGGACCTTCCTGAAAAAAGTCCAGGAGGGATTTTTTCTTGGGCAGGGAAGTTTCTCTATGATCCGTGTTACCCCAAGGGCATTGCCCGGCCCAGTTTGCACCACAGAAGTGAGAGTCCCTCGGTCCCCAAGCACCTCGCTCAAGCACCACCAGCTCCAGCCACCCCCACTGACTGGACTGTCTGCACACTTAGCATAGCCTGGCACCAGGGCCAGGAGGGGCAAAATCCCATTTACTTCACTAGATCCTTCAAATATGGGGCAGCTTTGGCACAAGGTCAGGGCTGAGAGAAATAGAAAGAGAAAGTCTAGCTGGAGTAGCGTGGAAATTTGAAAAAGGAAACTGAAACCTGCAAAAGTTATTCTCTCCTGAGGAATTTTTTACTTTGGGGAAGGACCGGGACACCATATGAAAGGCTCAGCATGGGTTAGTTAGCGCTGAAAGAAAGAGAAAGCTCAGAACTCAATTTGAACCCTGTTGCTCAAGGTCTTGGTTTCCAAGACCCATCTCCATCTAAAGGAAATTCATTAACTTGGGCTTCCTTCAGAATAACACAGATATAAATTCAGGGTTAATCCTCTGATTACAGATTAGTCCGTTTTATACATCATGCAGTAAATGTCATCAGAATGTGACTTGTGATATATACAGTGCCTGTCTACACTGTTAGATTCCAGAGTATAAGAATACCTCACATCCCATCTGAAGGAATATTGTTAAAAATTGCTTTTAGACTCAAGTCACTCACTAACATTCACAGAGTGCCAAGTCAAGGTTCAGACTTTCCATTTTCTCAGAAATATAAGATAATGCCACACTGATGAAATTTAAATGGAAGTAAAATACTCATCAGGGAAAGAGGAAGCACTCTTCAGAGAGCCAGATGCTAAATGACCACTTTAACACATTAAATGTTCCTGTTTTCTGAGAAAGATACAAAGAAGAATTTCTATTGTAAAATAGAGCAGCAAGTTGACCATTAAAGAGTGGACAGTTACCACAAACAGAAAAAGAGCGGGGTGGAGAGAAAACAGAAACACACACACAAATATAAAACAGAAAACAAGACACTTTGGTCCCTGCCTCTACCTTTCTTGGTCCCACGCTCTATTTGGTGAAGTACTGGAGATCTCCTTTCATTCTGAGGTATTCTTTAAAATGAAGACAATACCTTACAAAGTATTCCTTAAAGTCAGTACACCTCAAGCACATCATTATCCCAGCATGACGTATTTTCTTGCAGTCTCAATCAAAAGTCAGAAACAAGCTGTGCCCCTGAACTCTGTTTATTTATTTATTTTATAAAGTATTGAAGTATGGTGGTCAAATTAGGTCCCTGGATGTAAGCATACATATCAATTTACAGCATTTTTTTTCTGCAATGCAAGCTTTCCCAGGAGGGAGCTGAGAGAAAAGGAAAGTACACAGAGTCGAAATTGTATTTTTCTCCCCTTACCACTGTCCCAAATTTATGACGACTATGAAATATGAGAGAAGTGGTGTCCCCCAAATCTAAGCTCAGTGATATGAAGGAAATCTGAGAATTGATGGCTGTGAGAGAACCAGTCTTCCGTTAGCAAGACTGGGAATACCCATCAATTTTCTAGACATATACACTGTAAAAGAATTTTTTAAAGCTGATTGAAATACTGGTAAGTATGATTCATTTCTTTCCAATTCTCATCTTTTGGGTCTTTTTCAAACTTTTGTAGAACTTTCTCCTTCTGCAAAACCATACCATGTATTCTAAATACAGATAAACGATTACCTGCAATTGTTGGAGCAAGAAGTGAAACAGGGCAATTTGTAAAAGCAGGCTCCCAGAGGCTCCGTAAATGTCCCATTCCCTGAAGCCTTGCTCCAGGATGAAGAGGCACCATGCAGCAGTTGGCTCTCTCATCCCGACGACTTCCCGTACCACAAAGGGAAGCAGGGCCAAACCGCAGTCTGCAGCAGCAGTACTGTTTTATTGTTAGCAAGCTTCCTGGCACAGTTTTACTCCACACCATTTATCCGTCTCCCAGACTGACCAAGACCGCGTTCATAATTCGCTGTTACAGACAAAATGCTAAGGCTCCCAGAAGTACCGTGACAATGTGCTACTTGCACTGGTGTATGGAAGTTAAAGCTAGACTTCTGCCTCCTCCCAGCAATCTGTGAGCCATGCTGCCAACTCCATAGAGTTTTGCAGATGATGCTTAGTGGTTGCCTTGTGTGCATTATTTGCAGATGTCTTCATGGTTTGTGCAAGCATGGGCCACAAATAAAAGGCAAACAAAATGTCAGTTGAAAGTCCAAGACAGTAAGAGCACAGTTAGGGTGACAGGACCAGATATTCTGGAGTCCTAAAAAATGGGATTTGTGGAAATCAGGAATGGTATAACCTGAGGAGACTGCAAGGAGCGGGGCTGCTAGGCAGAAGGGTGCTCAGGGTCAGCTGAAGTGACACAGGGGAAAGGAAAAGTGCTGTAATTTCCCCATCCTCACCCCACCATGTGATTTCCCAGTATCCTGCTTTTCCATTAGCTCTTTCTCTCCCTGTCAGCTGGGCTGCCCAGTCTTACTCCTGCACCTACAGCTCCTGCTGTTCTGCTTATCTTTCCCTGAGCTCTTGCCACCTTCTGGGCTGATCCCACATAACGATCCTATTGCTAGTGGTAGGACAGTGACAGAAAAGCCATTCTCCTCTTTCTCATGTTGAGAAATGGCAGGCATGACAGAAAACACACATTTGTCTACTCCTTTGGCAGGATCAGTGCACTTCATGTCATAGCGGATCCAACAGGAGCTCATGGCCTCCTGCTTTTCAGACCCAAAAGGATGCTCTGCACTGAGGGAAGACAGGTCTGCAAATGCCTATGAGGGCCAGGTCAGAGCCAGCATTCAGACAGCATTCAGCATTCTGCACAGGCTGAAGGAGTGCTCTGACCAGTGGAGCCTGCTCCTCTGAGCAAAAATGATCACTGCTCTGCCATACCTCAGCAGCTCCTAGGGAAAAGATTTCCCACTGTGCACAACCAGTCTGCCAGAGCAGATATTTAAACACTAAGGTTATATGGTAACTGCTATTCTGAGCTGGTCTCCCTGTGCAGCAACCAATATTTCCTCTATCTTATATTCTGCAGCTGTTGGTATTTGGATTGGTATTGCTTCTCCAGGACCAGGATGTTTGAGCTGGATGTCGCATGACTTAAGTGATTCTCTTTTTAATGCACACCAGAGGAAATTTTCACGTCCGATTTCATGAAGCATTGTAACAGCACAAAATGCCAACAAGATAAGAGGAAAAACTGAGCAGGTTCCTTAAGGATAAGCAAGATATTTTCCTTATCTGATAATAGTCTTTACATTAGCTCAACAAAAGGCTGGCTTAATCAGCATAACCTATGGTATTCTACTTAATATTTCCCTTTTTTTTAACGGTGAAAAGAATTCAGAAAAAATTCAACATGCTTCATCTGCTGCATGGCTTTGTGACCAATGAATAGAAAGGCTAATAGGAAGATCTATTAAAGTGTTGATAATTACTATTGTAATGGCATTTACTTTTCTCCCAAAGCTTGCATTTAGTACAGATAGGAACAGAACACACTAAAATCACAGACATTTTAAACCGTAATATTTTGAAGAACTCGATCACTATAAAGCTATAACTTATTCTGAAAGACCTGTACAAAACCCAGCTACAAATGTGATTCTTTTTACTCTAATCTTCTCAGCTATAACCATGGAAGTAATTAAATTTAAATATCAATGAAAAATATGATTATAAAACATTATTCTTTTGAAAGAGAAAATGTGACAGAGTAACAGTATTATGAACTTGGATTGCTAGGTGCTCAGAAGTACTACTATGCATCTTATATTTTGAATCTGTTGCATGTTTTGAGAGGCAGAAATTACTCCCAAAATTAAGGCAAGGGGAATAACAAATAATTTCACAAATAAAGGTCCCTGGGAGTCTAAAAGAGGTATTTAGAAAGATAAATTCTTGTCTCATCAAAGCTTCTGCCTACTGCAACAGAGCTGCAAATGATACAAGCAAGTAATTACAGCCACAGAGAACTTTTCCCTTTACAAAATGGGATGGAGCAAAAGGTTTGGAGATGATCAATGAGGACACTACCTTTCCTGGCAACATCCGGAAAGGAAATGGTCTACCCCTTGGATAACTAATGCTTTCCAAAATAGCTGAATTCTCTGTTTTATCACAGTCAAAGTATCAAGATACAAAATTTAGAGCCTTATATATGCTTTGGTCCACCTCACCACCTCTGGCACAATTAGCTGTGCTGATTTATGATGCTAATACTCTTGGTACTCGCCCGCTCTCTCCATTGGAAAGTTACCACCACACAGCAGCTGGGGTCAAATTGTGTTGGCTCTTCAGCTGCTGCACTTTACAGTCAATACATTAACCTAAACCACTTTCTTTGTCAGTTTTAGCGAGTATTGAGGACAGTGAACTAGAACAAAAGCAAACATGTTGCAGAAATTCATTTCTCAGCAGTTTCTGCTGTCACCTCCCTGCATGAGCTGAAGCTGTAGCACATTAGCTTTTCCTTCCACAGCTAAGGGCCACAATAATGGGTCAGGATAACATCATAAAGTCTGAAATCTTGTAAGCACCACGGCTAAATCCCTAGCCTCAAATGAGTTCAGAGATCTCAAAATTCAAAAACAAACTGTTTTATAAGCCACAATGACCACAAACAAAATAACTAAGGTTATCATTGAAGATGTAACCTTCCTATAAGCTTTTTAAGGACAAGATGTGTATGTTCATAACCATGTTTTGGAGGGTCCCTCCTTTTTAAGCCTTGATCCCTTTTCTTCCTCCAATTATTGGCAATTAAAATCTAACTTTCAGACAAAGCCATATATGAATTGCACTTTTCCATTTCAGTGAATTCTGTGATAAAGCAAAGATACTTCATTCTTTCTATCTGGTATTTCTATAAATCTTTATTAACTTAGCCCTGTTTACTTCTGCTGGGACAACTCGTCATTTTAAAGATTTTAGAATTAAAATTCTGATTGATTCCTTACGGAAATGAGCTAGAACTGAACTTAGTGTCATTGGCCTGTTATATTTGTATTATCTCTAAAATATTTATAGTGGTAAAAATATATGTATTTTTGCAGATGTAAGTTGAAAGAATTAGTGTAACAGCATCATATACAATTACCAATAAGATGTCAAATAAAATAACCTTTCTAACTACACAATAGTTACATTTTAACAGCTTAAGCTGAGACTCCTCTGGTGGCAGGATTTTTTAATTGATTTGTTCATTTTGTCGATTTATCTTCTTTTTTTAGCTCTGAGTTTAGTTTACTCACTAACTGTAATTATATGTTCATAGATAACTACATACCTACATTTTTTGTGAGTTTATTAAAAATTTTTAAAAAGCTATTAGCTGTTTCAGGTTGCCATCTGAACTTAACAAAGGAAATCATAGTTAGACAGAGGTATTCATTTCCTTCTCTCCTTTTTTTCTATGCATATTGAAAATCCTTTCTTTGTTGCCCCAAACCCTCTAAGCTTCCTTAGTATCATACTAGTCTACTAGTCATATTTTTCTTTCCCTATTTTTTTGAGAATGAGTTTGGGTCTGTTTTTCTGGTTTAGTTCTTATTTCCTCAAGAAATCTTGCAGCAAAAGATTTGACATAACTCAGTGCTCATTTTATAGTAACTTCTCGTTGTTAACATGCGTTTCAAGAATGATGTACTTTTGAAACATTTCTCAAAATACTGATTTTGTCTTGTCACCTGAAAGCAGATAGGCAATGTGTAAAAAATGTATAGACACATTTCTACCATTACTTTCTATACTTTATTGTAATTATAACCAAACTTAAGACAATATTTTTCTAAACTCTACCAAACGGTTCTTTATCTGTAGGGTGAATGGAGGAAAGAAAACAGAACAGATATATTTGAAGTTATAGTTACAAACTACTAGTCTAACAAACTAGTCTAGTGATTTAAATCCATCTCTGAAACAACAGCAAAAACTTCAATTGGATTTGTCATTATTGCTTTTATTTTACATCACAGCCAGTGTCACAATGAAATAACAAAGCACACTACTCAATGAAGAGCCTTATCTCCATAGAAATAACAATTTACACATGGCACCAGTACATTAAACAATGAAACTACAGCTGACTGGTCACACATAAAAAGATTAATTAAAAACTAATTGCATTGACATTTAAATTCTATAATACATTTTCCTTATGGTTCAATGACTTGTTTTTATCAAGCAAAATTATGGAGTAACTAGTTCTTGAGTATCTCACATTTCTCTACCAGGAAAAATGGAAAAAAACTTTTGAAACTAACACAAAAAGCCTGATAAAGAAAAATAGTTGAATTTCACTGTAATCCGGATACTCCATTTCTGCTTTTGTACATCACAGTAAATTCAATTTCATTTGAATGGTTCATAATTAAATGCAGAATGAACAAAAGTTTTTTTTTTTTTTTAATATATGTATACATATATGACTACAGCATTGGGAATTTTCAGGAGTTTAATGACAAACAGGCTCTATTGGCTCCTGACTAACACTCATGTCTTCAGATTCTCTCACTTGTTATTGATCTCCAGAAAACTGTTCACTTAAATCACAATTGTCTGTGTAATTAACTACTTTGAATGATTTGAACTGATTTTAAACTCAAGAGATGATCAAAAATTGAAATCACAAGTGAATGCAGTTTTCTGCATAACTGCAGAAGGCAGTTTTACTTTCTTGTAAACATGTGCAGCAGAAAACTTTAAGTTCTATTTGGCTATGGTGCACCAAAAATATGCACTTCATGCAAGCTGATATGGGGCTCAGGCTGCCAGCTACTCTCCTATTCACTCATATTTCCTGCCTACCAGAGCTGAAATACACAGTCCAGCTTCCACAACAGACTGAATCAAATCATGTGGGTTAAACAATGACCTCACAGGCCCTTCATTCAGGTCAATATTAATAAATTAAAGACCTCAACATTCTAAATGAAAAACTTTCACTCTGTAGCCTTTACTTGTGACCTTTACTGTACAAATGCCTTTCACCTTTCACGAGCTTTCAAGTTTACACGTCCAAGTTTCTTACCAAAGAACTAAAGATGTTTGTTCTGATGTCAAATTATACCATGAAAAGCACAGTGAAAAACTAATCTGTTCAAACAACACTGTGTACTGACTTACAAGAGCTACCGATCTACCTACAATTCCAACAATACACACATTTTGCCAGAAAAGACTAAATCAAAATGCAACATCTGCACTGAATCCTGCCAGAATAAAAACATAATAGGTAGAGACAAGGAGTTCCAGGTAAGTTCTGACGTGTGCTTCACAGCTGTTACAAAGTACTATATACTATAATGACACACAAGCTCTTTGGATCATCAAGTTCTCATATTTCTTCTCTAAATAGGAAATAAAAATGCACATATAATACATAGAAATGAGACTGACCTAAAGATAATGAAATTAAAAGAGAAAGAAAAGGCTGGTATCCCTCCTAAAAGCCAACTATCCTTTCTTTGTGTCTCCAGATTCCAGTATTAGCTTTAACAAATAAAAAAAGACAGAAAAAAGTACATGCCTGATGCTTTCCACAATTATAATGCCATCGAAAAGGAAAGAAGCAAAATTCACAGTCATATGCCTTATGCTAGTAATTTGCTTTCACTCTAGAGAAACTTTTGTCAAGAAGTGTAAAGTGATAGCAGAATTTGTAGAGTAAGCTATTGGAAGCCAAGAAAGATCAATCTGAAAGGAGATGATGTTTTGGATCGTGTATCTGGCGGTCCTGTCATTCGTACATACAGAGACATCCCATACTGCCCCATCTAGAACAGTGGTAACAGCAGATATGAATCCATGGAGATGCCCTGTGGGACCAAAAATAGGCAGATTCAGATGTGCTAAAGACCCCACTGGAAACTCAAGAAAAGCAAAGGTAACTTTATCTTTCCTCAACTTTCCTGTATGCACTGACAGAGGTTAAACAGGCAAAGAATTTTAGAATGAGCCCTCCTTCACTATGCCCAGTCATTATCAAGGCTTGGCAGAGGAAAAAGACGAAGAATTTTGTTCCAGTAAAATGCTGCTTAATATGAGGCTACTACCATCCACACATGACTACGTGCTGATAAAGCTGAAGCCAATTCCTCAGAAGACTCTCATATGAGGTGGTCATGGATCACTGTAGATTCATATCGAGATGCGTCAGCACTGCATTAAATCTTTAGATCTATTTCCACTGAATGGATGCCCTACTCAATTCACTTGACTTGCTTTACTATTCAATCATGCCAGATCATCACTGTGCCAAGGTGACCTTTTTATTTGAGGCACATATGAGGGCATTTCCTCTCTTCACTTTCACAGGGACTTATCCTGAAACTGTTTCTCAAAAAAACAGATCTATAATATTCTATATAAACATAAAATTGAGGACTGGGTCATTTTTCCATGGGTACAACTGGATACCACCAGAGATTTATCTCCTCTGTGAAAGACATGTCCTTCCAGTCATTCTTTAGACAGATGTTTTTGCATTTTTTTGAGTAAGAATACTTATGACATTTACAGATCAAAAATGTAACCTATTCCAAACTCACAAGACTTGGGATATGGCACAAACAAGAAATTAAAAGCATTAATCTTTATATATAATTTATATATATAATCTTTATATATAATTTTCACCTTCTTCCTAAGAGGGAGCAGAGATGGCAATTGTTGGACCTTCCATAGGTCCATGGGACTTATGCATAGTAAATAATAATTTAAAATAAAATATCCTTGATCAATTCTGAACAATAAACAAGTAGTTAAAAATGCAGCTTGTTTTGCAGTATCACAATGAAACTTGACCTTGTTTTCTTCAGTGGGAGTTTTGACATTCACTTTTCAATTCACTTCTCTCTTCCCAGCCCAGAAAGAAGGAAAAGGTGCACATCACAGGAGAAACTTTGTAACTGGGAATAGGCTTTAAATGACAAGTATGCTAATAACTTAGTGGATGAGATAACTTTGGAGCCTAATGAATAAAAGCAAGAAAGAAGAAAGAACAAAGGAAGGTTATTAGCTTTAGAGGTTTTTGAAAAAGAGCAGACTAGAGACAGGAAAAATAGATGAGCCCTTCAGGAAAGTCGGCAAAGTTTTTTTTGAAAGAGATGGAAAGTATTTTCTGGCAGCACTGGTTTTATGAACCAGTTATGAGTGTCTTCGGGCAACATAACAACAAAATTAATATTAGCAGGGTAGCGTAGGAGTTGTTTACACTTATCCAGAAAGAATGCTGATTGTTTTTGCTCTGCTCCTGCAATACAAGTGTCATTTGAAGGAACAAAAAAAGGCAGATGAGAACATCAGTATTAAAATCCACTTAAAAAGAACATTATCTTAATTAAGAAAAGAATGAAAACATCAGAAGCAAATTTTGTCTAGTCAGAGAGTTGTATTTAACTAGCAAGAACTGAACAAAGCTGATGAGAACTCATAGGACAAGCCGGGGGAAGCAGTCAGCAGCATTACGCTCCTTTCACTTACGTCTTAGTCCTAGGTAGTACAAAGCCTTCTGGTCCTGGTCCCCCTCAAAACTGTTCACTGCTAGTGTTTAAATTAAGCATGTGGATAGTTGCAATGGGATTACTCAGCTGCTCACTTTTAAGCTTAGAGTTAAATGGTTCCCTTGGCTGGAGTACTGTGTAAGCAGCAAGCTTTTAAAGCCTTGAAAGCACCACATATGCCAATATATAGGCTACTGAACTGCAACTTAGGAGACGAGAAAACAGTGTAATGCCTTGAGTCCCTCAGTTCTGAGCATCTCTTTTCTGCCTATTTCAACTGAATGGCAAACTTCTGAGACAAGGAGTGTTTCACAACATGTATTTATCAATTAGCTAGCTAAGGGGCTTAGGGCTTAATGTAGATCTCTATGCAAGTGAGCTAATAAAAGAATAGCTGCAGTGTGTAGACACTAATTATTTCAAAACTAGGATTGTGCAATTGGGGGCAAGCTTGAGCGACTGGGCCTTGTGTGGCCAGATGTGTCAAGCCTGAATTGATTAGGTAAAGACAAGGGAATTCATAAATGCTGAGCCTTTTCTGCAAATTAGTCTCATTTTTGCCTCATAGTCATCCAAATTTCCTTTCTGTTCTGCCTGAAGTCAGTGCTAGCTCCACTTATAATAAGGCTTCTAACTTATAAATAAAATATAAAAATCTGTCAAACTAATACCTATGTAGCAGTAAAATGTATTTTTTTAAACAGATCTACTCCTTAAGCAGGTATTAATTTCAGAGTGCTCTAGGGCTTTTATGAAATATATTTAGGAGCAATGTATGGAGAATGTGTTAATTTATCAGGTTAGCTTTGTTTTCTTCTTTTTTTTTCTCCTCTCTCTCTCTATGGCTTTACAAATTATTCATTTAAAAATTTGTTTGTTTCCCCATTATTCATGTATGGATACATATTTTTTTTCTCTCCCCCACATAAACATGTTCACCACTCTAGTAAAGCATATTATAAATAATATTTGATTAATGATATTACTAGAGTTCAGCCTTAGTGTTCCATTACACTACAGAGAAAGGTGAGCAAAACAAACTAAGTGATTTCAGAAAAACATGTACTTCTTGTCAGAGCACAGACCTGTCATCAGCAAGGCTGTACTGGATATCCCCGGGCATCATCTGTTGTGTTTTAGCTGACCTTTCTGCAGAGTACCTGAGCAGTGGCATGTACAGAACGGTCACTATGTCTGTTCTGCCAAAACTTGACAAATCACCACTCAGCTGCAGCAAGACAATAACTTGCTGTGTGTTATCACAGAGTAGTGTGCGCCTTTCATTAGGACCCGATATATTACATCTATCAGAAATACTCGTGTGTGACTGCATTAGCAAGAACATGATGAACGAAAAAGATACAGACTGTGCATTTAGAGTGCTTATTCAGAGAATGAGTCTCCTATAGTTTTAAGGAAAACAGAAACTACCCCTTTTCCAACTGAACTGAAGACATAGCACATCCTACAGAAGACCCATAGACAGAAAACCAAACTTTAAGTACAGAAGAAACAGAATAAGTGAAATATTTGTCCAAGATGAGTGTCTAAGCTAGAACTTCAATTACGCGTGATGAACGCACTGGTCATTGAGATCATGGTGATCACATGGTGAACACACTGATCGTGATCCTAAGAAAATCGATTACAAAGTTAGAAGAAAAGATTACGCTACACAACATATATTAAAAATGTATTTTTAAAATCTCCTTTGTTTTCCTTCAACAATTCTTTTCCTACATAAACTGTTTTACATCTTTATTTTTCTGAGGAACACTTCAATTTCCTACTCCCAGCCTTAACAAACATAAATGATGATTGTTATTTTTTTTAACTAGGTTAATCAAGGACAAATTATTTACATGGAAAGAGAAATGATATGTAAGCAAAAAGAGGGCTGATTGCAGCCCGAAGAGGTGGGTTTCTCAAAAGATTCTGAATTTCCTAATACTAATAGTAATTTCCTAACACTAATAAACTAAAGATTGATCTAATAAACTCAAATTAAATAGCTTTCCCTATCAAAAAATGAAAGGGAGACCTTACCACCAACAGGAACACGGCTGTTAGTTCAAAGTGGCTATGAATAATATGAAATTCTTGCTTTAATTTGGATCAGAATTTCAGAATATTGCTGCCTGGAAAAGAAAAAAAAATAGGTCACTTTCAGTTAAGTTTCCTGAACTCAGAAGTTGGTTTTCACTCCTCTGGGAGAGAAGGCCTGAAGAAAGGATTTGAATTTCAGCCTGATGCATGCCTGCCTGCCAGGCAAGTACAAGAGGGCCGCGCTTCATCTTACGTATGGATATGCTGACATCGACCGCTTTCTTTGTGAACTGGAACATGGCTTTCCCATTGCTGACTTATACGTTGTCTTTGACCCATGCTTTCACTCACTTTATCCAAGGATAATCAGAGTGAAAGGGGAATTGTCAGGAAACTTGACCTACCATGACCACAGGAAACTGCTGAAAGCAGTAAGTGTTAGACTACAACAGTGTACGTTATATTTTGATAGCCTTCTCATGCTTCATTCAAAGAAAAACAAAAATAATATTACTAAAGTTAAAAGATTAGGTTTTGATAAAGAAGTTGAGGGAAAAAAGGGCTAAATCTTCCAAACACTATTTGCCAGAGGGAATATATATATTCCCTATGTGAGTGCACTAGATTTATACACACAAATGGCTCAGAGATCTGCCATAAACCACAGATATATCAAAATTTTGACACTAATTTTAAGTTAATAAAGTCTTTCATATCTTGAGCATTCCTTGAGTAGCATAGCACAGCAACCTCTTTCCTGTATTGGAACCACAAATGTCAGATGAAGTTGACCAAAGACAACTTCTGTTGACAGAGACATGCTTCTTAGAGGGTCTCAGCAGTCGAAAAGTCCTGCAAGGGGGCAAGTTCTTCTCCAGAACATGCCTTGTTCTTTCCCACCTGCTGACAGGGCTATTGATGGGTGAGTACAAAGTTAACAACAAAACTGCTGAAGTACACAAGCTCTGCCGGCGTGCCAGATGGCACAACATCAGAAAGCACCTGATAAGGTGCCAAACTCTCCTGAAAATCCTGGAAGGGTAACCTGGTGAGGATGACCATAGCACAGTCACATACTCCTTCCCAAACATACAGGACAGAGTCTAGCAGTGATGAGTTGAGCAGGGGTTGGGCACAACCCCCTGACTGACTCCTCCAGCTGGACCGTGAGTATCCCTCCACTGCCCTTAACCTGGGACGCTGGGCTAGGGTAACTCCCTGTGAGGCTGAGAGACCCGTGTACATTCCGGATGTAAGAGTGCTCAACTGCAGCTCCTTGCAAGGTTGAGAGTCCCCTGTATATTCAGGGTTTGTAATCACTAGCATTTTCATCTCCTTGCAAAGTTGAGGGGCCCCTGTACACACAGGGTGAAGTAATGAGCTACAGTATTTTACTTTATTCTATTTTATCTTTCTTTACTTTACTTTTTTCGCTAATTGCTGGTTGCTCATTACTAATAGGTATGCCCATCCCTATAATAACTGTGATGATTAATGGTGGATGTCGTTACAACAGACATCTTACTCTAGTGAATAAAAGCAGCTAACTAAAGCCCATCGGTTGTTGCCCCTCTGGATTATTTTACTATCTTCTTGAACAACAGATAACATGACAGCTATCTAGTAGGAACAAGGGTAAAAATACTGGGGGTCTTACTGCACTGTTGGGAGACTGCTGGGTCTGTAGTGTACCTATTGAATTCCTCCTTTGAAATGACATAGAAAAAAGCCATTAAGAATCATTTGAGGTATTGCATTTAATTATTCACTTATGTTTAACAGGATTTTAATATGTACCTAAGAAGTATGTAAAATTGATACTGAAAAACAAAATTATCCTAAATGTGAATTGATTTTTGAAATGAAATCTTCATCTCAGATAGATGGATAGTATCTACATATAGATATGAGATCTCATGTATATTATAATATGTTAATATATAATTCTTTTAAGGGAAGCAGTATCTCACAAAATGAACAGTAAAATTATATCTTACTAGTAATGAAAGGCATAGTCCAATTAAAGAGATACTGATAGGAAGGCATAAAGTCATCATAACAATGAAGTAATTTTGCTGCTGTAATTTTAACCTCTTCGGAGGTTAAAAATTCTAAAGAATAAAGGGCCATAAGAGCATTGTGGTGAAAGACAACATAAAACTGGAATAAAAATACTTTCCTGACTGACTTTTGACTAAAACGCTCAATCATATAAATGTTGTGATGAGGAATGTTTTGAATTGAATAATTAATGGAAAGTGTAAGAATATACTCAACGTGTACAATTAAACAAAGTACAGCACAATCTTTTATTCTATTTCTAAAAGCATTTTAGAGATAAGTTTCTCATATTAGCTGCAACAGATTTTCAATTAAATAGTTGTTGCTAATTTGTAAGCCAAATCTGTTAAAGAGAGACCACGAGGGAAGACATTTTATAAACAAAT
>JAUBNY010000269.1:30546-42156 GCA_032275445.1 Crypturellus soui | reverse complement strand
TTCTTGAACTATTACTTTTTCATCTTTGCATGACTATTCTTGGTCAAATCATAGTAGCACAAAGTATAGGAAAATATAAGCTGGATGTCAGGAGACGTTTCCTGAGAAGAAAGGAAGTACATTCACATAGCCCACCTTGGAAAGGGACAGTTTGCCTTTGAAAGTCCATTTAAAAATTGCTGCTGGACAGACTGCCAGAAAATACAGTTGGATTAAAGCAAACCAGCAACAAAACAGGGAGATACTTAATCTTCCTATCTCCAGCTGTTTGTAATTCTGTGCCAGAGATCACTGTGCACCCAAACAACATCCTTGCTATTTTTCCATGATTTCCTAGACTGGTGAATGAATAAACCCAGCACATGTATCTGGTCTAGCTAACTGAAGGCTCAGACCAAAGCTCTCTGAAGACTCAGACCAAAGCTCTCTGAAGGCTCAGAGATCCTCCTGTCTGTCAAGAGAGAACGAGTTATCTTGCTTGTTTTGCTACAAGCTTTCCCTTTCAAGCATGCTTCTGGGAGTAATTCTGAGAAGCTGATGTATGTTGCTTACAGGAAAGCACAGAATTTGCCACGCTTGAGAAGATCTCTGGTCCATCAAGTTTCATGTGCATTTGGAAGAACTGAATAACCTGATGCTTTAAAGCACTGGAGAGAGGTAGGGAGGAGAACCCAGCGCCTTTTCTGAAGCAGGAAAGAGTCCAGCCTGACAGATGGGGTGATCAGCTTACATTTTCAACTATGAAATTTCATTTCCAGTTGTTCAGCATGCACAAAAATCAATGTTAACATACATCATAAAATTATTCATTTCTTTTATAAATCTATCCACACTTCTGCTTTCAACTTTACAACCTTCTCTGACAGTACATTGCAAACCCTGAGTGTCTACTCTGTGAGGAAATAGTTCATTTCCCTTGACCTAAGTTTAGCTTCCATTTTCTTACTCTAGCGATTCCTAATTTTTAGATAGTTTTGTGAAGAATTTTTAGCTTTTTAGAAAACTCGTGTTTAAGCATATATTAAAAAGGTGCTTGAAATACAGATGCTTTCTTAAGTTCCTTTTTCATTAAGACTCAATAAAAATTAAATTTAAAATGGTTTTGGTTTTACTGAAGCCCTGAATAAAGATGGACTTCAAGCACACACTTATATAATAAAGGTTATAGACATTAATAACTGTATGTCTTCCTGCTCTCTTTAGATAAGAAAAATCAAAGATGTGACCCAATTCTAAAGTGAGATATCCAAAAATAAGGTAGGTATTAGCAAGGTATAGTGAGCAAATAGAAGTCCGACACTGTAGAAGAACAGTGTCTCCTCCTCCTCCCTCCTCCTTCAGAAAAATGAATATGTAGCCAGCAAAGGAATGAGTTGTAGTCTGTAATGCATTCATGGCAGTTGGCTGCACTCAGATTTAACTACATCAATCAGATTATTGTATCACATTTTTTAACTTATCGCTATTTTTAACATATTCTTCTTTAAATTCTTGTCTAATTACACTGTAAGCTAATAGAAAAATTGTCATTTTTATCAGAAATCTCCTCTAAATACTGGTTCAGGGAGGGTCATCCACCACTTTTTCACGCATTGACTTGGGTCACTAGTATTCACTAGTGCAGCAGGCAACTATGTTCATGATTTTGCACTGATTTGATCTCTCATGCACTAGCCCACTATTATTGCCTTCTGAAATCCCATAAATTGATGTCTAGGTGAGAAACTCCTATTCATTCTCAAGGCTGTTGCCACAGGATATAGTATAACAGGAACACATCTGGAGTTTCCACCAGAGGTTAAGTTTGAGTGGCCTTATTTTATAACTGATAATATTTTGAAAGAAAAGATAAATCCTCTGGATAGACCTTCAGAAAATATTCAGGACAAAGCTACAACACTGTGGAATTCAGAGACATCAGAAAATGGAGGCAAAACTGCATTCAGCTTGGAGGAAAAACCATCCAAATACCCAATACACAAATACAATATAATAGAATGCACAAAAAAGACATAAGTAATTATTTTAAGAACTGGATCCAGCAAAAGTTAAATTGAAGGAAACCATTTACCTGGTTCTAATTTGAACAGTATAGACTTATCCCTGCCCAAAAGAGTATTCACATTATCCCACTTTCTAAATTTAAGCCAGATGGATGAAGAGTCCGTGATAATGGGCAATAAACTCTAGAATTATTTAAATATGATATGCCAGTAAAAATAGTCCAATATGAGTATGAATACTGAACACAAAGGCAACATATCATTTAGTTCAGAGATGACGTTCTTATATGGCTCTTTTTACCTCACCAGAGATCTTTTATTGTGTTATGAGTGTTATGACTATTATGAAGTTTGAACTTGGCAAGTTCAGAATAAAACAAAGCATTTTAGAGAGCTCACATAGCTAAATTATGAAGAAAGAATGAAAATTTCAAACACTCTGAGCATAATCTGTGTGCAACACCAAAACATTGCCAGTAATTTCTGTGAAGCCCTTTTATACCCATTATACCTCTGCAATGTATATATTTCTCAGCTAACAGAAGTATAAGGAAGCAGACAAATTTTTTATCAGGAAAAATAATGTTTCCACAGTTATGAACAACAGTACGGCATTTGGAAGACCTCATCTTAACTCCAGGTGCTCTTACTAACTTCCTGTTTTATTTAAGCAAAATACATAATAACATCTGTCCTGTGATTGTAAAGGTGCTTTATTTTTTTATTTACACTGTAAATTATATGTGCAGCAGAAAGTGTCCCTTACTACATTTATGTCTACAGTACTACATTCATGGTATGACTACTGTGAAATTAATGCTTAGTGACAGAGGAGTTATTTATGGTTTCGCAATTAGTACAAGTAGGAGAAGCAGACTAAATTAAGATGGAAAAATGTAGACTGAATATGAGAAATAAATTGCTGCTAATGAGAATGATGAAAAATCTTCACTGTGTGCTGAGATCCAAATTGCAGCAATACTCTCAAATGCAGAGTTGATAGTAGGTTTGTACAAAGCCTTAATGAGCAATATGGCTTTTCTAAATTTCAGTTACAAGATGTCTCTATAGTTATACCCCTTTAACTAAAGAGGAAGGGGTCTTGTATTATCAAGATTGTAAAGTTACTCCAGCCACCAAGCTGTTTTTTATTTGTTTGTTTGTTTTTGTTTTAAACAAATATGGAAAGTAAATTAGAACTGGCTGAGAACAGAATTGCAATGTATCAGTCTTTTCAGTTAGAGTGCATCCCCAAATTTCCAGAGACAGGGTTGGAAAACACACAAACTGAAATAATATCAGCTGTTAGTTTTTACCTCTGTTTCTATCCACCTGCTTACAGCCTTTTCCAAGCTTCTCCTCAACTCCCCAGAATTAAAGCATTCCTTCTTGTTTCATCTACCTCTGGGGCTATAACTCAATACTTTTCCTCTGATTCTCACAAAGCTTTTAGGTAATAATCTGTTTATGGTAGGGCTCAAAAAACAATATCAAACTCATTTTATTGTCTTGTGGCCAGCTATTCCACCTTAAATATGCACTTGGGGCTTTCCTAAATTAGGGAATCCATAGTTCATTATGTACCATTCTCTGTTTTTATGACTTTTTTTTTTTTACAGCCTGCAAGATTAGAAGACAGTAAATGCCATAACCTAGTGCTCAACCCAGCAAAGGTAGAAGACAGAAGGAAAGATGAACAATGGTCCTAGTCATGCTCAGGTTCAAGACAAATTAATTAGTGCTTCGTTTATGAAGCCTCCACCAAAACAAGACAAGGAGAGGTTTGCATAAAACTGCTACAAAAAACTGGTCTCCAAAAGTCTACTCTGGATAGCAGTGCATAGATATGATCCTGCTGTCAATTGCTACAAAGTCTTACAAACTTTTAGGATTCTAAACATGAAAAGGATTTGAAAAACTGTTAAAATGGAAGCTGAAACCAAGTGAAATTAGTTTGCTGAGATGTACAATGTTGATCTGGACAATTATTCTTTGTTCTATAGACTTTTATGGAAAATTCAACATAAAATTAAACATTCAACATTATTTCAAACATTCAAAATTTATTTTTAAGAAAAAATCAAATCTCCTAAGTCCTGATGTTCTATTTCTTCCCTCACATTTTTTTTTCTGTAACTAACCCAATGGTATCCTTTTTCCAAGGGTGACACAAAAGAAACCAGAACACAAAGAAAATTAAGAGCAATAACCAACCATTTCATATTTTGTCTGTTAGTAACAGGCTTTGTTTTTCCATCAGATCAGCTATAAAAGGGGTTCAGTTGTGACCGGTAGCTGTGTAGCTGTGTTCCATCAGGCACACAACTGAAAAGTCGTGTTTACTTGGTCCCAATACCTATTTGCCTTTGAAAGAATTCCTTTACCTGGACAAGATGAGAAGGCTTTGGCATGTTTTATGTTACTTATTCAGCCATCAGAAACAAGTTTTATTTGGCTGAAGTTTTTCCAGTCACTTGAGAGATTTGGATGTCCAGGTTCTATTAAAATTAAAGTTTGACAGTTTTGAAATTCATAGCCTAGCAACAAAAACAGAGCGCTGCTGATGCACAAAGATGTTTGCAAGAATGCCATATGTTGTCTTTGTAGGATGCCCTAAAATTAACCAGGCATCATGGTTTCTACCATATTATACTATGCAAAAGAAAGCTCAGACTTCGTGTTTGTATCTTAAAATTAAGCTTCACTGAATCCAGATGATCTGTGCCCAGAAACCTTTACAATCATTAGGATTATTCAAGCTGAAATCATTTTCATTTAGAAGATTGGCTCTTCTTTGACTCCAGAGCTCCCTCTCTTTACCATATCAAGTACAGAATACTAAAAAAACAGCAGATTTTAACACATCTTCATACAAAGCATTAGCACAAAGCGAAACATATGCACTCTGCTTGTTTTGTAAAGTCATAAATTTTATTCTTTCTTGTATAGATATAATATTGTTCTGTGTATTTATTCAGCACGACTGGAGTGAGGGAAAAGTACTATTTCCAGAACCAAACCTCCATGTTTAGTCTTGGGAAAAGAAAACAAAAGGGAAAAAAGAAAAATAAGGAAAAAAAAAAGAGTTCCATTCAGAATCAACAAAAAAGAGAAAAATCTTGATCTTACTTCTGACCTAAAAGAAAACCAATTAACATTATGAAAAATATATATAATCATTGCTTTTATTTATGGACTATTCTTTAGTCCCAGGCAGATAGTGTGAAGTTGACACCAGCTATATATTTTGTTTGTAATTCTTAAGGTTAGAAATACATTACAAAATGCTGCTATTTTACTAAGGACTCCAATTGTACAGATTCCTTCTTCCTATAAAAATCTTTTTTCCCTAGAATTTCATGTTCATCCTGGTTTCTTGGCATTTTAAATTTCACACTTAATCAACATATGCATGTAGATAAGATTAGGAAATTGACTTGCCTTTCAGGCAGGCTATTCCGTAATTGTTTATTATGTGTTTTCTTTCCCTGAAGCAGCTGTTATTGACTACTCCCAGAAACCTCACATTAGATTAGTGAACCACTGGTTTGATCTGTGATGGTAATTTCAATTGTCCTTTGCTGCCATGAACTAAAATATTTAATGAAAATGGATGTAAATTAGTGTGATTGTTTGGAAATTAAGACATATTAGACAAGTTGCAAACATTAAGAAAATTCTAATGCAATTTTGGCAGCTTTCAGCTCAAGAATAAAGGTGGAACTATTAAAAAACAAAACAAAACAAGAAACACTGAGTCATCTCTTACAGATAAAGCTCCTGTTCTGCGGCCCATCTCACTCCACCAGCATCATGAACAACTCATCTGGATCTAACTCCATAATTACTCCTGAAAGAGTCTCAGGAGCTACAAGTCTGCAGGAAGACAACTGGGCTGAAAACAGTATGTAAGTAGTCATGAAGAGCTACAATGAGAATTTCTCCTGAGGATCAGGAATCTACTTTTGCTCTTCTGAAGGGGGTCATTAACACTGAAATATGAACTTGGGAAGAACAATCACAGTACAATCTTAAAAAAAAATAGGATTCTTATTAAGTTTGTCAATATAAAATTATTAGGAATTTTTACAATCACAAACACAAGTAACTTCAGTATAATCGTAGCAACCAAATTAGATTTGTCAAATCGGTCATATTTGACTGCATGAGATGCAGATAATTGGCGATATCATTCTATTACTCATCACATATTTAAATTTATTGTTTTCATAGTATTAGTAGAGACATGTTTAAACAAAACAAACAAATAAAAAACAACTATGTAAGAGGTTAACAAAGAAAGTGTTGCACAATCTGTTTAGATTAAGAATGTTGTATTTGTTCTCTTATTTGCACCCACTGATCTAAATGTATTTAAACAGAACACTCAGTCTTCCTTTAAGTTGAATTATAGTGAAACAGTAAGAAGCCCCCAAGTTAAACAATTCTTTACTGGTAAATCTAAGAATACCATTTTGCATAGACACTTCCTTAGGGCATCAGTAAGGTTGTGGCAGGAAGCTGGCAGAATTTAGGACAAATAGTGGAAATAATTTAAAATAAGTTAAAGGAGTTTCAGCAGTGCTTTCTTAGTTGACTACCAAGGAATGCAACTGCCACACTAAGTATTCATATACTCCTCTTCTCTGCTCAACTTCAGTTTAAACTACACGCCCCCACCTTTTTTTTTTTTTCCCCTTATGGGTCCTATGGGCTTGAACACTTTTCTTCCCCAAAAGAATATTTCAAGAGCCAATTTTTATAGTGATATGTTCCTGTCTTAATAGAGTTTTAGCATAAACATGGAATGAAAGAAACAGAGGTGTTATATTTGCTAGATCCCTTGTGTCTCATTATCTAGAATTATATGCTTCATTCTGTTGACCTTACACCTTAATCATGTTTTCATTATTTTCAAGCAGCTTGTTTCTGTGATATACATGGGGTGAAGAAGGTGGTTCTTATCTTAGTACAGCTTTTATTCTTGTTTTCCCAGAAAAACGAGACTGCATACTTTATATAACACTTTCAGGGCTTGAAATTTAGGTGAAGAGGGGAAAAAAAATCACTCTGAACATCTGATTCTGGCTAATGGGAAAATAGGTTATTTTGTTTTTTACTGTAACTGTATCTGAATTCTTGTATGAAACTAGCCTCAGAGGTGATAGGACCCCAAAACCTGTGATGATATCTGAGGATGCAAAGAACAGATACTTAAAAATTCAAGTGGTAGTTTGAAATAGGGCTGTTTTGCATGTGTCATTTTATTACATCCAAGTGATATTTCAGTTAAAAATGGAGCAAAGTCTGCCTTTGCAATAGTATACAGAAGTCTAGGACAACTGCATCTGAATATAATGAGACGATTCGCTAAGCTGAAGCAGTAACTTCCAACTCTGCAGTAGTCTAGTTTGACTGAGTGTACCAGATCACACCAGTTCTGGAGTTCATGGTGCTCTGACGCTGCGTCTGAGAAGTGGTGCCCGTGAGCTGCGATGCAGCACCCCACTGAGGCAAACGCTCATTTTCCCAGATACAATTTAGTATCTGTCTGACACTGCATTCTTCCAGGAAAGCACACCTGTTTTTCAATGCTAGCTTACGTGATTTTAGCATTAGGTTGTACTGTATATAATGGCTTTAATTTTTCCCCCTATTTAAGCAATCATATTTCATGCCAACATCAGCAAACAACACCGAACAGCAAGAACAGAGCAGCTGGTGCTGAGGCCGTGATGTTTGTACCAGATGTATGGTGTATGGCAGGCAGTTTTGCTCTGCAGTCCTAGTTAGGTCCTGTAGATTATCTCTTGATGCATGATGTGTATTCCTCAAGCACATCTCCTTCAGTTTCATATGAAAGCAATTCAGTTCAACAATTGTCCACTATGTGAGGTGAAACACAGATTCTTAGTCCCACTATAAATGTGTTTTGAAAGTAAATCTCTTGATCTACTTTCAATCTTTTGATTGAAAAGATCTTACTTTCTTACTCTTACTTTCAATCAAGAGATTTACTTTCAAAACACACTTATAGTGGGACTTTGAATCTTAACATACTGTAGTTGCATCTTTACATCCTAGGGCAATCTGGGTGATTTTTAACATACTAGTACCCTGTTGGGTTACTCTGAAGTTAGATATGTATTTGCATACACCCCTGCAAGTAACCCTTCTTTTATTATGAGCAATACAGACCATTTCAAAAATAAAGCAAGTTGCATGCTTAATTCCAGGTTATTGTGTTAAGAGATGAGGGTTGGTATGTACACCTCTGAAAGGAAAAAAAAAAATCTTTAAAATAAAGACAAACAAACAAAAATCTAGAACTAATTTTTTTAAGCCCAACAAAATGTGGTAGCAATCAATCTCACTAAAAAAACACTGGTTCGTTAATACAAGAGAAGATGTTAGAATAATTTATCTGTCTTTAGGTATAATGGATCACTGTACTATCCCTGACCTTGACTTCATTTTGAATCTAGTAAAGCAAGGCTGAGTTACTGAAGGATTTTCTGACATATAGTCTGAAGTGAATGAGACTCTTAAAACCTTAACAAAAGGAATAATCTCTTAGTGATCTGATTTTTTTCCTGAGTTGTCCCAGTTTTATTTCTCTTTTTATCCCTATAGAGAAAGCCTTTGTGTCTGTGATATTTGTGTCTCCTTTTACATTTTTTACAGCCCTCATAAATCCTATTCATCTCAAAATGGGACAGTCAAGAAAATGTTTACCCTATACAACATTATGCCATACAATGCATCATATTCTTGAGGTGATAGTTGTTTTCCACTGTGTCTATTTTTACCATAACTGTTAGACATGTCCTGATATCACTTCCTCATGCTTCATCAAAACTCAAATTAAAAAGAAAGGACAAAGTAGTTTTAAGATAAATCTTCTGTTAGAAGAAAAAAAAAAAGTTTTCCAGAAGCTAAATTAAAAATAAAATTATTCCAACAAAACATATTTGAAATGTTATGAGAATCAAAACATTTTAATACTATTTTCCAATTATTTTTGCCAAATAAAAGAACTAAAACAGATTGTTTCTTAGAGAGCATGAAATTTTTATCATGGGTCACCTCTGAGCAGTGGTTAGGTAAACATTTCTCAGAGGTAACATGGTTTTGTTGAGACAGCTTTGTGTTAGAGGAAGGGAGTAGACCATTTCTCAGGATCACTGACAGTTTCCTATGATATTCCAAAAACTTCAAGAACTGAAGAGGAAGAAGAAAGAAAAAGATAAAGGACATTTTGTCAAAAACATAAGGTTTTCAAACTTTCTTTTGACAAAATTAATTCCTGTAAAAAAAAAAAAAAAAAAACCCTTTGTACTACTTAATACTTTAGAGGAACAGATACTTATATGGGACCCAAGTAGTTTATTGGTCTCATGCGAGAATGGTCTCATCCTAGAACACAGCCTGAGGGTAAATTCCACATACAGCTACAGTAACACTTTTAAGAGTTGGCAAGTGAAAAGGAGCTTTAGATATCACATTGGAGATAACAGAAAAGAAGGGTCCACAACGTTTTGTGTGTTTACTTAAACAGCAAGTTAATTCAAACAGAAAGAAAATACATGAAAAAGGCACCCTCTCAAAGTACATTACTAGCCAGTGTATGAACGAGGCCTTTGGGAGCAATTACTCCATCTACTCCAGTGGAGGCTTCAAGGGCATCTCAACACTAGCTTTAGCTGAACACTGTGACAGACAAAAGAGACTTAGAGATACCAACCATGAATACACAGAAAATATAGCAATGCATACAAAATGCAAGGGGAAACATTATTTCTTAGTTTTAATCTTTATAAAGAGGAAAGAAAAAAATAAAGCAGGAATGAAATGTGAAGACAGAAATATATTAGGTAACTACTTAATAAAATACAAAAATAAAAGACAAAAAAAAATATGATTTGACTAGAAAAACTTATCAATTCAACAATTAGGGTATATATTAGAGTCAGCTCCTTGATACAAATTGAAATCTTTTCCTCCCCCAACCCTCCTTGTAGGTTTATTTGCAGAATCACAACAACAATGAAAATCCATAATGGGTTCAGAAGCTGCACAGAATAGAAATAGTTAGAAAAGATTATAAAGTTCTTGTTCCTTCTACTCTTCTGTGTCCAGAAAAGGATGCTTCCCCCGACTCAGTAAGCCCACATCCCAGATAAACAAGCTGTTTAAAATATGAATTAAGTGACCAGAAAAGGAGTGAATTTCTCTTTTGACATCAAATCTTCAACTCAGTGTGGCAAATCTATTTAGCTCAACATTATACTATATAATATGATGAAGTTAGTGGAGTATGAGCACCCCTGTCTACCTAAACCAGGTTTCAAGAGCTTCAGCACTACAAAGACCACTGCACCGTCACATTTCTTAGCAGCTAAATACAGTCCCTTATCTACACTAACTCAGCATGTCCGTTCTTTTGAAATCCAGCACATCAGTTACAGACTTACTTTTGTTAGTCCATCCATTTAAATTAAATGGAAATCAATCTAATCCAAACTGATCCAAGCTCATTATTGATACCATTAGTTCTCTAAGTTTTACCTAGAAAGTCAGTATCATCCAATATCATCCATAATTATCAGTAATATTTGTCTTTCTTCTAATGAGATTAAATATAGCTTTATCCCAGAGCAGCCAGAGTTAGGGCTACAAAATCCATTTTAATATCAAGCTTTCCTAGACAGATCTTGCTGATTAATTTTCTGCTTAAGAGCAAATCAATTCATATTACAACCAATATCTTTGAGAAGTGCAAAATGGAATTCTTGTTCATTTCTCTAAGTTCTAAGTTCACTTTGCTAAGTTCTTAACAGAAGATTCTACATTTTGTTTTTGAATTAGTGTGCAGCCTCCATTGAAGAAAAGACTACAATAATCTACCCTTAAATGCATTACTAGTGGCAGTCATGACCAATTTTGACCATAGCAGGATGTATTAAAACAAAACAAACAAAGTCAATATTGCAATACTTTGGGTAGTGTTAAGCCTTCATATTTCTTGTAATGTGGAAGCAGTAAAATGCAAAAGTCATGCAAAACTTAATGCAATAGAGCTGGGGAATAAAAAGAAAAATTCAGAAAACATCCCTATCAATTTAATGATTAAGTTGGACCAACAATACACGAAGACATTACCTTTTACAATGATATAATGTGGACAAAAATGGAAAATATGCCTGATGATGTCCTAAATTTATTGGTTAGAACTTCTGATCACTGAAGATGAATAAGTATTTTTCTGTTTAACTGAAAACTTTGAAAGATTTTTTTCCCAAGACCATAGTTATTATCTGTTACATTCAGAAAAGCAACAACAAGCTGAATGACTCTTTCTAATTAACACTTTTACATCCACTGCATCCTGCAAATTTGGTTCAGGGATTTTTTCTTTGGACAACTATATTCTGTGACTTGGAATATCTGCAAGTCTTTAATAATCAGGATTTATGTGAGCAGGGCAAATTGCCCTGCCCAAGTATTTGTAACTCCTGATCCCCTTCTTTTTTAATAGGAAGTATATAAAAAAAGAATTCCTGAAAGACTACTTGGACAAACATCAGATAACTGGATACAAGTATCT
>JAUBNY010000269.1:23046-28046 GCA_032275445.1 Crypturellus soui | reverse complement strand
CAGCTTTTTCCTAAGATGACCTTTTGCTTCCTTCCCTGTGTTAGCTAAACAGCTGTTCAAACAATTCCTGTATATATACACACATATAGATATACCTTCTTGCAAGATTACATCAAATGCAATTCTTCTCCTTAAAGATACATTCCTACCCAACAGAATGTACCTAAAATATAAACACGCTCTAGTTTCTGGTGCCCGTTACATTTATAAAAACACGTATGCTCTACGGAATTCTGATAAATATTGCACAGGTTCAATTTCCTTTCAGGGGGAAAAAAAAAAAAAAAAAAAAAAACCACACCTGCCACTTGTCTTTAGCTTTAACATACCTAATAGCCAACATGTCCATAGTGACAAATTACAGGAAAAGAGTTGCAGGTGGTAGCAGAAAGTGATCCAGCTGAAGTATATTTCTCCGTATATTCAATTCACTGGTAGTTATAAGACTAGTAAGATCAAAGGGTTAAGCTTCCCTACAGCTTCATAGCCCCACAGTCACCTTCTTGTTGTAGGTGTTTTTAACTTTTTCCTTTCCCCCTCCCCACCCCCAAAAAGAGGCCTAAGATGAAAGGCCCAGGATGAAAGACCTACAGAGCTCTAAAATGTCTCAGAAAACAGAATGCAAAGCAGCTAGCATGGGCCTTAGTGTCTAAAAATCTCTTTCAGTAACATTAAGATCATCTTTAATGATACCCGTTCCATGGCCTAGACTGTTATTTTGCATATGGTTCCATGCTCTTTTGGTGACCTGGTAACTTTAAATTAGGGTAACTCCAAGTGTCTTCCACTAAGGCATCGAGACTGCCGAGTTATGACTCCCTCTCATCTCCTTCTTGTGGTTATCCTGCAAATATGAAAATGCAGTAGACGTACTTTAATTCTTTTGCATGTGGTCCTTTTGCATCATTACAGTGGCAGAACAATGCTAAAGCTCAGTAAGATTCATCTGGAAAAGCTTTGGACTGGCAGCAATGCAGAATTAGAGAAATTCTTAAGTTTATAGGAGTTTCTCTCTAAGCTTAAATGGAGGTAGCTGATTAATATTTTTCTCCTTATTTGGGAAGTTACTCTCAATCTTGTGAGCAATACAATCTTTAAAAAGGCATATACAGCCCTGGCATTATCTGAAACTGAAAATGTACCAGGGAAAAATACTTTTTGAAATGGATAAATGTATATAAAATAATGAGGAGAATATACCATGTAAGTTTAAGAAGGCTATCCTGATAGTAATGTTGGCTGAATTAAATAATGAGAAAAACAATTATGTTGGGTTAAGCTAACAAACTTTATTGCCCAAGTTTTCCCTCTTCATCATCTTTCAGCTCTTGGTGCATACTTCCGGCTTACATTCGACTGCAGGTCTGAAAATACTCAAAGCAACCTGCAAGCCCTAATTACCTCTCACAAGACCTCCGAGAGACAAAAGGTAAGACAGGCTTCACCTCCGCGTCTTTCAAGGCCCAGCCCAGACATCACATGTGAGACCACACTGCTGCCTGAGCAAATCAATTAACCCACCTGCTTCTGCATTTTCCCCTGCCAGTCTTGTAAACACACCCTGCATTGGCCTCTTTTCAGAACTAAAACACCCTGAGGAGTTGGTCAATCATTCCCCTACCATTTCATTCAATTTGAGCAACAGATTAGCCATAGTTTGCATAATTGCAGGTGTAGCTTTGAACTCTCATTTCTCTTGGCAGGAAAATTTATCATGCATCTACTGGGAAACAAGGTCACTTCAACAATTCTCCATAAGATATTAGGTGGAAATGGCATTACATTTTGTAAAAACCCTGCAGTATTCAACAGTGCAGTGAAGTTCTCTTTTGTTGAGAAAACAGACCCTAAGAAACCTTTGAATGTTCAGGACCTCAGAGAAAACTACAATGGGTTTTAGCACACAATGTACTGTCTTTTTCAGTCCTTGCATCCATGCTTGGAGTTCTGTGCAACACATTTAATGCCAGCCATCTGTCCACATAAAAAGGTGTTCGCTATTGTATCTCTAGCCAAAGCGCAACTGAAGTATTCACTTGCCATGAGCGAATTTTCCTGCACGCAGGGGAACATAATGAGGAAAAAAAAAAAAAAAAAAAAGACCGATTATGTCTGGCTTGCAGGAAAGAGCCTCTATCAGTAAAAATGCTCCTTGACCATATTTTATATCCTAATATACTTACCTTAATGCTTATGACAGCTAGATTAATCTACATCTAATAATCAGCTACAAAATGACTCCTTTTAGCTCACATTTCTCTTGATTTTCATGCATTTGGTTATTTGTAGGAACACAGTGGTGTGCTTGTCACTGTGGTCTGCCTTATCAGTACGAAGCACAATGTTGAAGAGGTTTACAGAGTTAAGGCAAGTTTTGTCCCTGACAACACATATACAGTTCTCAGCAGCTAAAGACACTGGTGGATTCCTTAACTGTAAACAGCACAAAAACTATTTGAAGGCCATATCATTCTCAAGAAATGCATGTTGTTGTCACAAATATCTGTGCTTCCCAGTGCCATATTTCCACCAAACTTGTTTTCATCACAACTTATCTGATCACATGCAAAATTAGAATGTGTTTTAGCAAGGAAGATTTTTTCCCCTTTATATTTGAAACTGTTCTTATTAATCTAAATTTTTATGCTTTAAAAAGTGGCCTATTCTGTTTTTCCTACTAATTTTAAAATGAAAATAGCATTCAATATATAGCTATATATACACTTATAATATGTCTTGATAATATTTTAAAATATATCTTTCCGGAAACCTTAATCTCAGAGTTTCCTTTTATTAGAAAAATATTGTAACAAAACGGATGACGCAGAAATTCCAGACAAAGACTTCTTATCACAAAACACTGTAAAAATATCCTATCCTGAAAAATAAAATAATAAGAATAATAATGATAAAAACTGCATTTTTTGTAGCTATTGAGCTATTCTAGTCAATTTCTATGATCTGGGTACTACACATAATAAACTATATATATGTATATAGAAAGTTTATTTAAATGGTGTGTAAATTTACAAAACAATCAAAATTGACTTAGGAATAAAACTCTACGTCACCAAGCCTGATATGAAAAAAAGAAAAACAAAATAAACAATGTAAGGAGAGACCTGCAGGTGGCATAAAAACGCTGGGAAGGATTAAAAATGCGGCTCTTGAAGATAGAGAAGAGTTATTCACATATGGTGCTTAGAGGCATAAATGAAGCTGGGAATGAGAATAACACGTCTGGAGTGTTTCTGCCTTCTGGCAGAACTTGAAAACCATGACACAGCTCCAGAGCAGAGAGGTAGCTGTGTGCATCCCCCTGCAGATGATGCAGGCTGAGCGCCTCGCTCTCCGGTTGTCTTCTGGCGTGACCTTGATTAATAGCACTTCAGGAGTCTCTCAGCTGCAATTCATGCGCTCTCTGGTAGGGAAATCTCTTTAGAAGTCAATCCACAGTAAAGGCAGGGCATCACTATGGAACTTGGAAAAGAAAGGACTCTCCAAGTGACACTTTACAGGCAATAAAATCTGGGAAAAGTCCTGTGCATGTTACAGTGATCATAAAAATTATGCAGAAAAATTCAAGGCTATTTTCCCCTGATTTGGTATTAATTCAAGCACAAAGCATAACAACCCAAGGAGAGCTACTTTGCTAGGTGCTTCAATATATATGCTTAAGAATAAGCCCAACACAAATTTCCTCTAACAAAATACTCTTTCTTTCTAGCTCTGATACATGCAGATATTCATACCTCTGGAAAAGAATTATCAAAGCCTAAAGGATATAATTGAGGAAATAGGAAATGAAAGGACATTAAGAAACCTCTAGCTGAAGCCAAGACTCTTTGTTGTTGTAAAAAAAAAGAAGTCACCATGTTGGCTTCAACAAAGCTGAATTAATCTATAGCTTCTGCATAACTCGTCTGACATTGGTTCATTTTCTGCTCTTTTGTTTGAAAATACATTAAGGCTAATCCATGAGTTAGGCAGAACATAGAATTTTCTTCTCTTCTTTTAACTCCTTCTAGCTGTGTCACTATGGTTTGAAACTGGTGTAGTAAGATGAGAAGCCCCTCCTACCAGGAGAGTAGAACAGCCTTAATATAAAAAGGTACACAGTAAAAGAAGAACATAGAGGGTTAGACAGATATTTTGAAGAAATATGTCCCTCTTAAAAGGGCTGGTGGTAGATCCTGAAGTTAACAATAAACAGACGGATCTCAGTGCCTGCTCAAACTCCCAGGGAAGCTGGAATGAAGCAGCTGCTTGCTTGAACAGGCTTCTTACCTCCTTCTTTGGATGAGTGAGGCACTTCTGATAAGATTTGCTTTTTTTTCTCACTGGGTGAATGAAATGGAAGCTAGAGAGTAAGTACCACTTCACTTCCTTTATGGATCTTATCTCATGTGGCATCTCCTCCTAAATGCTCTATGAAATAGAGCAGATAAACTTCTAACACTGCAGCTTTCTGTGCATGTTCAAAGATGCGTTTTATTCCAAAAGTGATTGCTGAGTCCCTGACAAGGAGCTGGGAAGTATTGAACTCTAGATTATGCACGTGACAGGGTTTACTTACTGTAAAGCTGACAGGTCTGGAGCACAGATAACCTAATTTTCAAGGAATATTCATAAATTTATTGGTCACACATAACAGTAGAAAATCAAAAATTTCAACCTAATTTTCACTGGGTAAGCAAACAGAAAAGAATAATGCTAAAATTTATCTGGTTCTGTAAAACATCTCAGTTTTGACCAAGAAGCATTTATGACTGAAATTTTGCTTTATCACAGATTTTCTGACCAGGCCTATCTTCCATCACTTCTACTCTTCAAGGGTTCTCAACCCTTCAGGCCTCTTTTCTATGTGAATGTTAAATCCATTTCAAAGTTGTAACAAACACAACACACCATTACAACACCAAGAACCAGTCTGACAAAACATAGTGCTCAGTTTCATACTGCCCTTTCTCTATTTTTCTCCCACCACTGGCAGCCACTGT
>JAUBNY010000269.1:8558-22946 GCA_032275445.1 Crypturellus soui | reverse complement strand
AACCAGTCTGACAAAACATAGTGCTCAGTTTCATACTGCCCTTTCTCTATTTTTCTCCCACCACTGGCAGCCACTGTCTGAGGCTGCATGAAGGTGCCCAGGTGGTCATCATGATGATGGGAGCAAAATATGTGGGACCTTTTGGTTCACTGACAGTAACTCTGCCACCACAAATGGACCTTTAGATCTTGAGAAGGATAATTCATAACATAAGGCCAATATGGGCTGCAAATCTTTACCAGTGACTATTCCATCTACTTTCTTTTAGGTCTACGAATCACAAAAACCTAGAAGATTTGGGATGAAACATGTCACTAGATCCCCTATGTTTTAATCGAAGATCAACTGGAACTCAGACAGACTTGTCAGATGCTTTTCTGAGGTCTCTATAATAACTCTAAGACACAGGGATCCCCAGCTCTCCAGGCAGTGCTGCTCTATCCTCACCATTTAGAAGTTTTTACTAATGGCTAATCTGAATCTCTGTTGCTGCAGTTCATGAATTCCTATTCCCAGCAGACATGCAGAACTGTTTATTTCCTTCCTTTTTCAGCAGCATTTTACAGCTTACAAGATCTTACAAGATCCAACCCTTCATCTCCTTTTCTGTAGCCTAAACACACAGCCACTAAGAATCTCCTTATAATGCATATTCAACAATATACATTCCATAATAATGCATACAGCGGCCCATGCTTTAAAGAGGGAGACTCTCCTCACTTACTGTTTTATATCAACAGAGCTATCCAATCTGGTTCTAGCAGTTTCCATTAGTAAAATCAACCCCTAAAACTATTTATTCCTTCAAGATGCTAGTGGAGAATAGCAAATCTACAAAACAACATCCGAGTCACTATCCTTGTGGGGAGATCTTCCTGCAGGACATTCCTAGGTGGATGCTGTGCATATCCACACAGCTGCTCTGCCTGTGCTTGAGCAAGTCTCAGGGCATCACCCCAGGTGCTTATCCAGGGCTCTCAACTCAGCACTGCATGCAGGTGCCGATGAGCAGCTTTGGCTCCTTTGGTTCGCACCACAAAATGGCTGCAGCTGTGCATGCAGGTATTTCCCCCTCCCAAAATATAAATACTGGGCGGGGGGAAGGAATTATACTGCATCCCAAAGTATGCTTCAAATTTTGGTAGTGCAGCATATATGATATAAACAGGATGATCAATTTGAGAATGTTCATGGCTCCTATCCTCTCTTGTATAGTTGGAAATACTCTGTGAGTGTGATGTTTTCTTGTGTTTTCAGAAATGTCTTTGGGAAACACAGGTTTTCATTTTCCTGTTTCTTTGTCTCTTGACACCAGATGGCAGTGTGATATACAACCATTTCATTCACTCCAATTAATCCTCACTTAAACGGGAAGAAAAAAATCTTCATTAATCAGCTTGGTTACCATAGGTATGTGATTAAAAGGCTTACTAACCTTCTTGTTCATTTTCAGTCCAGAAAGCAGGAGCTGCCACTGTACCAGAAACTCAGTCTTTTTGCTGTCAATATTCAAGGTATAGAAGCTTTGTTCAGCCCTTTGAGGCCCACCTTTGTATAAAAGCACTTGCTCACTGACGAAGATGGGGAGAGAGAGCAGGCTCAGGAACTGCAAGCATGATTTATTTGCTCTGGAACCACAACTCACAGCAACAAATGAATGAGTAACTTGAAGGGCTCAGTCATTCACACCTTTTTTCCAGTTTATGTTAGGGAGCAGGTCCAGCCAACAAGGGCCTTCATGAAAGGCAGGTCTCGTCTGACCAACCTGATCTCCTTCTATGACCAGGTGGCCCACCTAGCGGATGAGGGAAGGGTTTTGGTCGTGGTCTGCTTAGACTTCAGTAAGGCCCTTGACAGAGTCTCCCACTACCTTCTCCTGGAGAGGCTGGCAGCTCATGGCTTAGACAGATGCACTCTTCACTGGGTGAAACACCAGCTGGATGGCTGGGCTCAGAGAGTGGTCGTAAATGGAGATAAATCCAGCTGGCGACTGATGGCAAGCAGTGTTCCCCAGGCGTCAGTGTTGGGGTCGATCTTCTTAAATATTTTTATCCATGATCTGGATGAGGCGATTGAGTGGTGAAGCATTGGAACAGGCTGCCCAGGGAGTGATGGAGTCACCATCCCTGGCAGTGTTCAAGAGACATGTAGATGAGGCACTTAAGGACATGGTTTTGCCGACATGGTGGTGATGGGTTTATGATTGGACTTGATGTTCTTGAAGGTCATAATGATTCTATGTGCTATTCTGTGCATAGTTTTAAGGCACAGTGGAAGGGTTCAGCCTAACCAACAAGTGAAGTGAACAACACACGCGTCCAAATCAGAGTAAAGGTAATGCTCTTTTCTTTTCCACTGTCTGAATTTCATCCCCAACGTTATAGCTGATCCAAATGATAGACCTTGCCTTACAGATGCATCTTTTCTCCCCTTTCAGTGTTTCTCAATGCTGACGAATTTAAATTACATTTTGAGGGGATTCCTTTGGATTCCATCAATACTTGAATGTCCCTATATATCATGCAGAAGAGCAAAGTTCCTTTGAAAGTACAGGGTGGAAATCTTGAAAGGCAGGAATCACAACAGTATTTTTAACTTGATGTCTGTTGAAAGATAACCCAGAGACTTCCAGAAGAAATGGGACTTTAATGCTGCCAATCCAGGAAAATCTTTAGGGATAGCAACAGCAATTTTCAATCTAAAATTCTGTTTAAAGTACCAGGATGTCTACACTGCAAGCAGAACTGAAAATATAATAACTCCTGTGTTAGGTAGGGTGCAATTTTCTAAGTTCTGATGGTGCCATGAGAAGGAGATATGAGCTTCTACTTCCTAAGCAGTAGACCTTTACAAAGTTCAAATGTATAGTTTATTTTCCTGCTTATAGCCTAGCCTTGAATATGCCTCAAAAAATAAGCATCCTCTTCTCTGGTGTACAAAAAATGATAGAGGAGCTATTTGAAGTGTCAGCTTTTCAGAGCTATATACTATTGATCTGAGTTTTTTTTTAAGTTTTGACATAATTAATCTTTTAATAATTGCAAATTACTATAGAAGACAAATATTGATTTCAAGTACAAAATTTTCTATAAGAAGATTTATGGTCCAATCCTCTGTACACACTAACGTATTAAGCACATCAGCTAATGATGTTAAAAGATGGCATTTTATAGCAGGATATGGCTTTTTCTCTAATGTCGTTGAAGAACATACAATGCAAACTCATAGATAACAAACGAGCTCAGGTCCACTGAAGTCATTTTGTATCAGTTTTTGCTAGCCAATGTTTTGGGCCATTGTCCCCAAAATGACTTTTTCCCCCTTTTATGGCTAAGTGTAGTGCAATTGCTCCACCAGCTAGTAGAGAAAGAGAGTGAGGAAGGTAAATGGGATGATGTGGTATTGGGCTCTGGAGAGGGTATGTACTGTGCAGGCCAAGAGACCTAGAATATCATTGTTTCCAGAACAAAATCCTGGTCTCAGGTCTTTCTTACTTTGACAGCTATAGAGACCCCTGTGACTTAGAAGCAGGAATGCAAATGCTCTACTAATCCTTTCTTTATCCTTTACATGGTGAAACTGATATAGGGTCATGTTAAGTGCTTTCCAAAGGGAATCTCTTCATAAGGAATAATGTTGCTGATTACTCTGCCATTTAAGTTTTTATGCAATATAGCATGGCAGAGACTCAGGAAAATGATTTCACAAGAGTAAGAAATGGGCTACATACATGCATACAACATGCATAAAACTCACAGATTTTCACCAAAAAGAAAAGGTCCAGGACCTATGTGTTAACCAGATTTAGCTGTGAGATATGGGGGCAGTGGAGCAGAAAAGGAAGATGTGACTGAGAAGTGTGATTCTTTCCCCTTCCATCCAAGAAACACAAGTCCTGTTCTTCTTTATGTTTTGCTAGCTTTACAAAAAAGGATTAAACATAATATTTTTGTCTATAAAACATGCAGGAAGTTTACTGTGCTTTCAAAGTGGTTCTAGAGGTTCTTGATTTTCATAAGTTACAACAGAGTTTAACAGAAGATCCTAAGGCCACATGACTAGACTAGTGTGTTTTTGGCTAAGTTATAGCCACTTAAAACCATGACAAAAAAATGACGCACTGAATTTTGACATATATGCTCTTTATATATTGTACATATACAAAAATATTTTGTATTACTTTTAAAATATTTTCTACTTCGTCCTTTTCGTCTGTACTTAATAGATCATATATTTCATTGGGGGAAGAGGATCTGCTATGACTGAAACAAATTATGTCACAGGTAGACTGAAACTGTACAATGGAGACTGGTGACCACTTTTATTGTGTTTGTGTGACTGTCTATTAGTTGTATGACAACATTGAATATTGCTGTAGTCCTGTCAGAAGCCAGAGCACTCTCCCATGACAGCCACTGCAAAATGAAAAGCATTTTCTTCTCAAACATAGGACCCCACTGGCTGCAATGGCTCCAAGATCTCTGCCCAAATGCTTTATAACACTTCTTCATATACCCAGATGAGTTTTCTCTCTGCAACTTCAGTACTGCAGTGTATGAATCCAATAGGACAGCAATACTTTCAACTACTCAAATAATAGGGCAATTCCCATCCTCTAACTTTGGACAGCTATTATCTTAATTATGGGTGATTCCTGCAGCATTTCATTACCTTCCCTAAAACTCAGAGCATTTCAGAGGAAAAACTGGTCCTCATGCACATACATATCTGCTTAGAAAACTAAGATTTATGAAAGTGGGAGGATGAGAGTTTTTTTTTTTTTTTAGTGCAGAACTGAGGCACTAGTGACAAATCAAACAGATCCAGCAGAAAACCACACGAGATGATGTATATTTGGAGACTGAAGTATTTTCTCTTTCTGGCTCCATTTGGTCTCCACTGCGAAAAGACTGCAAGAAAGACATGTATGTCTGTGAGACCCTCTTGGTGAAAACTAGTCAAGGAGGGCATCAGGGATCTCAGCTTTATGTGTGTCTATCACTGAGACATCTACAACGCTCAGCAATGGAATCTGACTGCAGCCTTATTCAGCCTTTCTGATACATAAAAAAATTAGTAGATAAGCTATGCAAGGGGGCCTTTGGGGATGGGGAGGGCTGTAGGCAAGGACTGTTGAGGCAGGAGGGAAAGGTTGTTTGTTTCTTGGATTTTTTTTCCCCTGGTACTTAATTAGCTTGAGAGCCTGTGTCCCGGGGCCTTAACAAGGGCCTCCTGCTTCTCACCTTTGTTGTATGAGAGAAACAAGGAAAGAAGAAAATTGCATAAGATTAGCACCCCAAAAAGCAGAAGACGACAAAGAGACGAGACAAAAGCCTGCAGACTCCGTGACAAAAGGAAGGGAGAAAGAAATGGCAGAAAAGTGAACACCTGTCAAGCTATTTTCCAAGGGCGTAGTGGGAAGAGATCACAGAGCTGCAATCAACCTCCGGTCTTTGAGAAAAGAGAAGGCAAAAAAAGGCGAGGTTGGGAAATGACTGATGGCAAAGTGCAATCACTTCAGTCGCGCTGTGTCTTACAATGCCGTCCTGCCGCGCTGTTTGAAAATGGCTGATGACAGCAGCAGTGCCTGTCAGTCTGCTCCCTGGCTCAAGGATTAGGTATTTTTTCTCTTTTCTCTCTCTCTCTCTCTTTTTTTTAATGATTTCTATAAAAAGCTGCAGGACAGACATAAAATAATATGAGCAGCCCCTGGATTGCATAGCATCCAGTATAGAGAAGACAAAGTTCCTAGAAAACATAGAGATGTACATCAGCTGCAGCATTGAGAATAAACTGCAGGAGAAAGGCATATAAAATAAATAAAAAAAAAACAAAGATGAGCCATCCTCAGTACCTGCAGATAGTTCATCTCTAGAGCTAACACCAGGCCAAATCTTAAGTTTTATCAACAAGCATTCAACAGAGATCAGTGCACAAGTAAATGAAGAGGTATAATATGTTGCTTGATACTGCTGCCCTATGGGCTTTCTTTCAGAAGAGGGCAGTTTCCATTGCTGTGTCACCGCAACAAATTCCTAGGCCCAAAAACATTGGTGAAGTTCTGCAAAATTACTGTTATATATCCCTTCTTTTATTCATCCCATTCATCAACAGAACCACCTCTACTAGGTCTTTAAAGAAATATATAACCATGTGGTAGAAGGACCCTGGCAACAAGGCATGATTTGCTTAGAAAAGTACAGGAAAAATTGATGTGAATGCATGTTCTGATGAATTGGGAATATGGATCTGTACCCTGCCAAGTCAGCATGCATTGATGGTGCAGCTCAAAAACGTTGTGTTTCCTCTCAAAATGTGGCCCGCTACCTAACATGAAAAAGGCAAAACTACCCAAATCTTTGGCACAATGACTTTACTGATGATTTTCTAAATAGAGGAGAGAGAAAATAAAAAGCAGTCAATGTATGAGAAAATGAAAAGCAGTAAGGTTGTTTAAAAAAAAATCTTAATGAGCAGTTCTGATACATTGCATATTCTGCCCAAAAATATGGATGCTATTTGATAGCTAAAGCCTACATGTTAGAACAGAAATGATAATTAGAAACTCTCCCTTTTAGCTCCTAATACCTTACCTCCTCCTACTCTTTCCCCATAATCCTCCTTTACAAAATCATGCTGCCCCATACTTTTGCAAGAAGAGAAATTTCCCTTTGTTTTGCTAATGACCTGTCTCACTAGCGAAGGTGATTGAAGCACAGAATTCCGATAGCTTTAGTCAATGAAAATATTAACATTACACTGAGGATATGAAAACCAGTAACTGTAACCAATTAACAAGGTGATCTATTTTAAATCTTTTTTTTCTCAGTCTCTATAATAATATATATGAAAAGAAACACATCTTTTAAAATACGATCTGAGGAATTTTTAGGGATTTCTTACTGAGTACTGCTTAAGAAAAGGCTCTTTTGCATGAAATAGGGGTGTCAAGTGATAAGAATTAATGAGAGCTTCAACTGCTTTACATGTTATCAAAATGGTTGTTCTTGCAGCATTGCTCTGTATAATACATTAGTCAGAAGTTGGTTTAAGACAAAAAGTGAGAGATTTTCTTTGTACTTCCTTCCAAGGAGGGAAAAAATCTTTAAGTAACACAATTATAAGTCTAGCTGAGAATGATCTTCTCTTGTCCTCTTTCATCCCATCTGCCATGTCCTTTTACTATTGTTTCTCCTTCCTAAAACTTTATCATTAAAAAAATACTTTGAAAAAAAAACTTCAACTATTGTGAAAGAGCAAAAAAGTATTATTTACATTCACTAAACTATAATGGTTCATATTTGCTGAAATCTTTGGCACTCCATCTGTGTGAAGTCTAGATACACAAGGAATTACCTACTCAGTGAATTAAAAGCACTGGGCTATTATGGTTTTTTCTGTTGTTATGCTTGTTAACTCTCAAGAAATCAGTGCTACTGCTTCATCCATCTCAGTAATGACTCAGCGCTTACATGGTGAGCAATAGCTACCACAGCAGTTCACTGCTTGCATGCAGGTTACTTTGACAGGGCATTTTCTGTAAAGGGGACCCAATTCATACAACAAATTGTTTGGATGAGGTAGCCTGTCTTTTGAAAGGAGAAATAGTGCTGTTTGTTAATTCCAGCTTCCCAAGTGAGCCTGTAACAGAACCGGTGACTTTCAAGAATCAAAAGGTAAGCACTATTTCAAAAACAAAATAAAAACCACACACAGCCTTGGGGAAAAAAATGTTGCTTCATATAAACAAGCTGATGTAATGTTACTCTTCTGTACACCTAAACATTAGTCATCTTTCAGAACACTGTCAAGGGGTTGCAAATAAACTAACCAGGTCAGAATGTCTTAAAATCATTAAAAGAAACTGATGGTGAAATTTGTTTGGTTTCCAATTACTTTATGACTTGAAAACTTTTTATTTTTATTTCAAGTTTGGAAACCTTCCATTTAAAAAATTTTTTATTCCATTTGGGTCAAATTTATTTTTAAATATTCTAAAATTTAAATTATATTAGACTAGAGACATTAGAAAATCAAATGAAGTACTTTGAAATAATCAAATGGTTTAATTATTCAAACAAATATCTTATATCCGTTGGATGCTAAACTGCCTTTTGTTGTTGTTGTTTGGATTTGGAGAAAAAAAATAGAATCTTAAAAACTACTGTGAGACAGGGAACATATTTCCTGCATAATAGAATCACATATAAATAGTTTTTCTAATGCACTAAATAAAGAATATAGAATAAATTGGCAAATTATTTATTTTGCTGATGTGAAGCAATATGATCCAAAGTGTGCAAGCTCCAAAGTTATAGTATCATGTTAGGGAGACACACTAACTAGATGTTCCTTTTATATATAAATTATTCTAGATGGATTAACACATGACTGGCAGCAAAGTCTTCATAAGCCTCTCCTTAAATATACACATGTATACACACTCCCCATTATCCTCAAATTTGACACAAATTGTGTACAAATTATTTACCACTTCACTGAATTAAAAGGACTTTGGACCAGGACTGATAAAGTGCTAATGGATGGGTTCCAGGCATTATTTTCTGCAGCTGTGTTGTACAATAAGGGAGTGAAGCCTGTAACTATGTATCTCTGCAACACATTATTATACTGCTTTTAACCATAAACTCTGCACTGAATTTGCAGAAGTGCAAACTGAAGCTTTTTAGGAGTAACAAGGAATAAAGAAAGAATATGTAGCATACAAAAAGCCACCATGAAGGTAAATTGAGATGTAATATGGCACGTCAGATAAATGAATAAAGACAAAGGTGTAAAACATTCTAGCAATCATACAAAAATGACACCAGGTGGATCTTAGGAGTGGAAGAACAAACCAGCAACATCAATGTCACATTTCTCCCAGTGAATGGCTCTAGAAATGGACGATTTATGTTATTACACTCACAAGCAGTCCTAACCTGCAGATATTAAGATTCAAAGGAGCAATGGAAGCATAATCCCAAGAAATCCAGTCAAAGCTAAGTGTGTGGTATTACAATTTTAAATGTAATATTACTATGGTTTCTGTATAGAAGCTCCCCAACTGCATTGTTATTTTATTTTTTTCTGTAATAATTAGATCTGTCTTTCTTAATAATAATTAAGATTTCTATTATAGTAGCAATAAATTCTCAGCTTTTCTTAATCCTAAAGCATGCTTTCTCCTTGGTCATGAGCAAGATTTTGAGCATAAGTCTTTCCAGCCTCAGTGCTATTTCCCTGGCATGTTTAGCTGATAACCTTACAAGGGGGAGCATAACAAGATCCCTGGGCTGAAGCTGGGATTCAAGCCATAGCTGATAACTCTGCTACCATATAATGCAATAGAGGTTTCTACCATCAGAGTAAATCTCACAGGAAGACTGTCCAAAACTGCTCAATGAATTGTCCCTCAAGTATTACCAACTACCACAAAGCTGCAGTGATCACTACAAAGTGCTCTCACATTCAAAGCACATTTCACCAGCCTTCTTCAACCCCAGGGCAACAAGCTATACCCCTAAAAACAGAAGCGCATCATTAAAACCACAGTAAGGGATTCCCCTTTCTTCATAATTTTTCCTCATAAAGAAAATGGGAGAAGGGAATAAACCACATGAAAATCATGCCAGACACAGAGCACTACAACAAGTAGGCAGTGATCCTGAAGTCACTAAGGTGGTAAAGCAACAATAGAGAACAGAGTATTACAGACACTTCTGTAGGTGGAAAGACAAGCCTAAAAGGATTAGCGCTTATGAGTTGCAAATCTGAGCTACAATTGTATTAGGTTTGGGCCCCTATGCCAGAAAACTGTAAGAGTATTTCCCTTTATGCGTTACTCCTTTGTGCCAGAAACTTAAATTTGGGAATGCAGGTGGCAGACACCTATTTATGTTTTACAGAATTAGAGGCAGACAGTTTTTAAGACTTTAATCCAGATTTAAATGCATGTATATATGAGATGAATTCAGCTCTGCAGTTTTCTCGTCTTGGCATAAACCCTAATCTTGCATAGCTCTTGAGTAAGATTATTCAGGTCTCCAAGTTAAGCAGCCAATTAAGTCTTAACTGGATGGGAGCCCAGCTTTGTAATCAGCCTGGATCCAGTCCTGGACTTCAGGAACCAAGGGCACATGGATGCAAGACTTTCATTCAGAAAGAAGTCTCAGATGTCACCTAGAGAAAGGTGGATTATGAGAAGAGCGATACAACTTGGATAGAGATTACAAAAGATGAGATACTATTCATCAAAACAATGTTATCCTGTTCATTTTAATTAAAAATGGGTTACAAAGGGAGATGATATTCTCTTAATCTGTGAGGTAGTTGTGTTCTTGTATACTATCACTACAAGGGACTGAAGTATGTGTGAGAAATCATTAACAAGAGTCAAATGTCCAAGGAAAGTGAGTGAGAAAGAGTGCAAAGAATGATCCCAAACTGAGCTGTCTTATTAGGACTACCTATCAGCTTGAGCCTTTTCTCATGGTATCTCCCGATTTGCGCAATCCACCAGTTCCCTGGTTTTCATTCTTTTTCATAGACATCATAAACTGATAGTTTGTATCACTTCCAAAAACAAGGAAAAGTTAAGCAAATGCCTTTGGAGCCACTTCATAATCTGTAACACCTGTCAAAACTAAACACCTTTTCTGAGTTCTTAATGGGGTAGAAAATCCACTTTGCCAAGGTGCATTTAGAATCGCAGGAACACCTTTGTTCATCCCTCAATAGCAGCTGGCTCTCCGCGCACTGCAGGTGCGCACCTTGGCTCGGAGCTGCCTCTCGCGTTCTGTCGGGAATGTGCTCATGAGCCAAATAAAGTTACTTGCCAACTTGGCACGCCAAAGGCAAGCATGACTCTTTGTTCCCCACGCTTGTCACAGTGACAGTTGCAGTCTATAGCAATCACGAGGGTCTGGCATGAGAGGAATAAAACAGCCTGCTGCTAAGAGGCCAAAATGTTTTGTGCAAACTAGCTCCTACGCCAGCAGTCTAAAGAAAGAGGCTCCCCCTCTGTTTGGGCCGGAGTTAACCATGTACACCAACTTCTTCTCATTTATCAGCAAATCTGTTCCTAGCACATGAGACCCAGGTCCTTAAACAATTTAAATAATTAAGTTTCCTTCTGCATTATGCCAGGCATTTATTATGTCAGTATTAAGAGTTAATATAAAATAATAAAAATAAATAGAAGATCAGAAAGTTTTATATTGGGTACTTTTAACTGCATCTAGAAAAGCTAATAGTAACTCTACAGTGGGACCAACAACGATCACAGGGAAGTACAGAGTGCTTGTACAGAAGGGCTGTGTATGATGCTTGTAAGGATACATTCCTTTTGTATCCTCTCTGAATTATTTAGTTCAGTGGAATTTTGTTACAGGTTTCAACAGGATTGAAGTGGGATCCAAGCCAGCTTCCACTGATATTAACAGGAAAATTTTCACATTCCCACTGTAGAAGAAAATATTTTCTTTTCTGGGGATCAAGGAGTGAGTCCATAAAAATATATATTAAAAAAAGAGAGAGAAAAGAAAAATCAAAAACAAGTCTGTGGCCTTAGGAATCTCCTTTTTTAAAAACTTTCAGCTATAAACTGAAAGCTTGTAGCCTTCATCTTATCTCTTACTCAGGTATGTCCACATCCTGTGTACACTTAAATTTGGCCTCAATTCACACTTTATCTCCAGGGATTTAACATCCTCAGTCCAAGCCCATCTCTGGTTTTCCTGTGAAGTACGCCAGATTAAATGATAGGCTGCTCGTAACTGCCCACAAAATGCAGCTGTGCCATGCAAAAAAAAAAAAAAATCAAGATTACATTACAAAAAAAGATGTGTTCAGCCCATACGCTGAGATGGGAGAAGACCTGAAGATATTTGACTTTTTAAGAAAATAATTAAAGATTCAATGTACCGAGAGGGTCAGAGAGAAATGAATGGTCTTGACTATCTAGTCTTGCAATAGGACATTCACCAGGGAGCTGAGTTGCAGTGCTTTCCCCAATAATTTTTCAGTTATTATACATTAAACAGCCCTTGACTAATACACTGTGTAATCACTCAAGCAAGAAGAACTGAACACCTTCTCATATGAGTGCTGTAATCACTAGGCTCCAAAGTCATGATCCTTTTCACATTTTTTAATCCAAGCCAATGACCTGAAGTGACTTTAAATACACTGTACATGGAGAAGGGTGCGCCAACACTTTCCAGAGCATCAAAGTTTGGAATTCTTCCCATTATCTGTTGGTCAACAAGATTCATACTAATGATAAAAACCTCAAATAGAGGAAATACGATGCTCCTGTATAACAAATTTTCAGCAGCAAAAGAGTTGATCGCCCTACAGGCTTTCTGGAAGCCCGCAGGTCTGCACAGCAGATACTGAAATTGACTGACATAACAGATGCCTTCAAAGTGATTACTCAAAACTAGCTTTAAAATGAAAATGTATTTAGAAAATAGTTATAATAATGAAATTGAACTTAGAAACACATATGATCAAGACTTATATTTCAACTTTACAGTTTCCTGTTCTACCATATTGGTTGGTTTGTGAGACTTAACTACTAGTTTGAGAAGTTATCCCAAGTTGGTCCTGGTATTTCAAAGATATTTCCCTTTGTCACTGTTACAGATTATTATACCACAGAGTCGCCCTCGGTGATAACCCGTTTATCCCCCATAGAACGATTGACTCTTGTTCATTGTTCTAGTTCATTTCCCTTCATAAGAAAGGGGTAAAAGCAGTCCTACAGCTGGACAATGACAGAACACATTACATGACTGTGGGGATTCTGTTATTTCCTTTTTTTCCTCCCCTCTCCTCAACAAGAATTTTTAATAAACATTCCATTTTGTGTCCTAACTAGACTCATCCTGACATCTGACCTGAGACTGTTTCACTCCTCTTATGGTCCATATAAAACACAGTAGTATAATTTAATGAATTAATAAATACTATGAGAAATTCTGCTTTTGAAGGTTCTTTCAAGTTTTTTCATGTTAGCTTATTTGAAGATCAAAAAGACTGGTTTGAGTCTGAGATGATACACCCATACATCCTACTCTGATCCAAAATATTATGCCAGATGTCCAGAACCTCACTCAAGACTATGATAAAGTTATCTAAAAGTTAGAAGCTACTACAAAAGTTTTCAACACCCAAGTTTTTCTGTAAATTTATTCCCAAGCATTCAGCTACTGTCATGAGAAAGCACACCATGGCTCATGAGCTGTTTCTTGAATTTTTAAGTAGCCACTACCAGGAGCACTTGCCTCTAATCAATTACTTCATTCTCAATGCCAGCAAATGATTTTTATGCAAGGTTTAAAAAAAAAAATCAGTCCCTTTAACAGTGATTACACAAAATGACAAAGACCTGTCTTATCTCCAAACCCCAGAAACCTGTCTCACATTCAAACCTCAATCTTTTCAGTGATTTGAAGAGAAGTGTGGCTGATTCTGACACCCGTTCATTCATCCAAGCTGCTTTTATCCATTCACTGATCTCTGTCAGTGAATCTCAGCCTTGCTTAGGTTAGAGAGCTTGAATCAGTAAACTGTTAACATATGGGGCTGACTACACCCATGCCACTTCCCTTTCTCTGCCTATGTGGTACTGTTGAAAATTGAGAGGCTCAAGTTGAAAGTTATTATTCATATAATACTGTCATGTCTAGGTTACAGATATGGAAAATTGCAGGAGTTTAACTATGCCTGTATGTTTTTTTTAACATTAAGCAGGACAGAGTGGTTGCATACCAGTAACAGCAAAATTTCTTGAGAGTTCACTCTTTCCTGTAGGTAAGGGTTCTCCAGGCACGTGGAGGACTAGAAGGTGCTCAGGACTAGTCAGCATGGATTCGTGAAAGGGAAATCATGCTTGACTAATCTGATAGCCTTCTATGACGGGATGACCGGCTGGATAGATGAGGGGAGAGCAGTGGATGTCATCTACCTTGACTTCACCAAGGCTTTTAACACCATCCCTCACAACATCCTCCTGGACAAGCTCCGGAGGTGTGGGCTAGATGAGTGGTCAGTGAGGTGGATTGGGAATTGGCTGGATGGCAGAGCTCAGAGGGTGGTGATCAGAAGTGCAGAGTCTAGTTGGAGGCCTGTGGTGAGCGGAGTCCCCCAGGGGTCAGTCCTTGGTCCAGTCCAATTCTATTTATTCATCAATGACCTGGATGAAGGCACAGAGTGCTCCCTCAGCAAGTTTGCAGACGATACGAAGCTGGGAGAAGTAGCGGATACTCCAGAGGGCTGTGCTGCCATCCAGAGGGACCTGGACAGGCTAGACAACTGGGCGGTCAAAAATCTCATGAAATTCAACAAGGCCAAGTGCACGGTCCTGCACCTGGGGAGAAATAA
>JAUBNY010000268.1:726761-743648 GCA_032275445.1 Crypturellus soui | reverse complement strand
GAAAGCCCTGATTGCTCCCTCTCTTTGGTTTTCAGAGGTCCCATGTTAAAATTTGGCCCAGTTTAAGTTAGCAGTGTTCTCAGGAAGCAGGGAACCTGAAGTCATGAAGAATAACCTGAAGAAATTCTGTTTCGGTCACGGCTTCCTTCATCAGCTCTGCAGCCCACAGCAGCGCTTACAGCAGTCTGTTGCACCTACCTACCCAAACCCACTTTGAACCACTCCATGTCGCTTCCAATACTTATTTTTTGAGTCTTGTCATTCCAAGGGCAAGCACAGACCCCTAACAGTTACCAAGCTACCTTCTCCTTACTTCCCAAGTTTTGCCCAAGCGTTGCCACAGCGCATTTTCCCATTACCGAGCAACCCAGCTGCTTCCTATCTTTGCTCTGAAATTCTTTGGTCACAGCAGCTTTCACACTGGAAGGACACAATTATCTCCACCGGCAGTTCCCGAATTGCGATTTCCAAAGCCACAGCAAGAGCTCTGCAGCAGCAGACTCTGCTTTAAGGTTTCAACCGCAAGCTTGAGACAAATTGAGGATTAAGGTAGTCGCCTGCAGTCCAAAAAGTTTGGGAATTGAGTAGCTTGAAGAAGAGACAAAATGAAGCTCATCCTTCTCTTGCATTAACCTCTTCAACCCCACACGTGACTGTCACAGCTGCTAAGCAAAATCACAGCCCACTACAACCCCTACATTGCCCCTGTGATCGATGGGGTGCAGCTCACCCACAAAATGCATTCGCCCCCCCCCAAAAAAAGCAACTACTGAAGTTGGCTGCAGCAGCTGATGGAAATAGCAGGGCCAAGTGGTCCTGCCCTGTGGACCACTTTTAAAAAATATTTTATTAAAAAAAAAAAAAAGGCAATTTTGGCAAGCTTGAATGAAAAGCTTCCTTCCAATTGGGTTCAAAGAACTACGAAAAAGGTCATTATTTGCCCCCCACACATAAACGTTATTAGCAGCTATGGCTGACGTTGTTCACTGAGCTGAAGCAGGCCTTGGTACAAGGCTCTTACTCCTTGAGGGGCAATCCCAGCGTTTCGGTGAGCGGTGCCTTGGACGTAACACTGCTGCTTGCCTTGAAATTGCACCCTGTGGACCCACAACCATCTCTAATCTCTGAGTTTGGAAGGCCACAGCAAGGCTGGATTGCACTCAGAAAAGTCACAGCTTATTCACCCTCTTCACTCTGGGAAGGGAAGGACAGGCAAATCTGCAGGATCGATCTTCATTCATTACTTTGCAGTGAGAGATATTCAAGCCAAAAAAACCCATACAGCTTTTACCTTGAAAAAATCTGGAGTTAAGAAAAGCCCCTGGCGGACCTGGTCAGAGCTCCAAGACGGGATTTCAGCAGTATCCAGCTAGTTATAAATTAAGTAGAAAAAGAGCTTTTTGTTCTCTCTTTCAGGCATCACAAAAATGACATTTAAAAGAAGGGCACAATTAAGCAAGCACTCGGCTATCAGGATATGCCAATACTGAAGCTTTGCATTTGACCTCCATTCTGCAGTCTTCACCCTTGGGAAGGAGCATTAAATGCGATTTACATAATAACAGTATTTCCCCGATACATCTAAATGTATGTTTTGCCTCATGTTCCATCAAGATGTATCCAAATTAGATAAGGAGGTAAAGGTCAGGTCAAGGATGCCTCTAGATTCTTAAATAGAAGGAGAGGAAAAAGAATATTGGATTTTTGGATGGAGGAAGCTAACTCTCACTATCACATTTTCGTTTTTTTTTTTGAAACATTTTTAAAAAAATACAGAATAAAAATGAAAACAATTAATCTCTTATATTTCAGCCAATAAACAGAAGAAAACAACATTTACTTAACTAATTTCTGGCAGCACTTTGAAAGTGAAATCAAAATTATTTAGTAGATACTCTGTATTATTTTCAAGGTCTTTTATAAAAGTAATGCCTATCAAGGTTGCTCTCCGTCTGCATAGGATATCACTAAAGAATAATCCAACAAGCAGGATTTTTTTCACTACTGCGACCAGCTTAAGCAAAACACTTCCAGTTTCCAGTGAGCCTGCCACCAAGGACAGTGTGGGAAGGACTGGTGGGGATGGGGAGGCGTTTTGACAGCGCCGCTGCTGGTGGAGAATCCCGTTGCCAAGTGGCAAAGGCAGCAAAAAGAAATCAGAATAAGAGGTAAGTGCGTGCACACACACGCACAGACACCTGCTGAAGGGGGTGGAAAATCAGCCTAGCTAAATGGACAGCAGGATTTCTGCTCACACTTCCAGCTGAGAACAGAGCCAGCCTTTCATTTCTGGTTCTTGAAAGGCAATTCCCGCAGCGTGGAGAGCGCTCTACAAAGAGCAGCCCATGCTTTGAATCCAGTCACTTGCAGAAGGGCAAGGCTCCTTCCACCTCCCTCGGCATTTTTCCATTCTAAGCCTTTTATTCATTGGTATCATCACTGCACAGGCTTACTGATTTCTCTCTTCATATGACAAATGCAAACGCTTTCAAGCCTGAGGTTCACCATCTGTACTCGTTTTAGGAGACTTCCCATCCTCTTTATCCTCTCCACCTCGAGCTGTCTGACATCTGAGATGTTGCTGAACCAGACCCTCTGGAGAAGCTGGGGGATTCCGCATCTTCTGTTTTGTTTATTAAAACACATGCAGTTCCTGGCTCTTTATCCTCCATGTTAGTCTTAAGGAATTTCCCCTTTTTTTATCCGGGGCTTGCATTTTGAGGTCAGCATCCCAGAAGATATTCCATAACCCCTATAATTAGGATAACACCCAGTGGACTCTGAGGAAGCTCTGAAAGCGTGGGCAATCCCCTGGATGTCCACACAAAACTGGGGCCTGCCTTGCTCCGTCTCTCGGGTGCCTGATACCGCAGCGGCTGCAGCACACGTCCTCCCGCTCCTAAATACCACAAGGGCCAGATTTGCAACCACCATTGACATGAAAGAAATTGTTAATAGAAGGGCTAAACTTCAAAATGTGCCCAGCACAATCGCCGGATTCCCAAAACTTTCGGAATTTGTATTATTATAGAAAAATACTGAAGTTTTAGTCCTCCTCAGTTGGACTGAAGAGGGACGGCTTATCTATCTCCAGTCAGTTCCCACACAGCACGGAAAACTCTGGCCTTCAAGCAGTAATAAATAAGCAAAATTCATGCCAGCACACATGACAAAGAAATCCTCCTTGAAATTCAAAATGCTACTGAAAGTGAAAAAAGAAAGTAGAATATTTTCTGCAAGATGTATTACTTCATGCTGGTATTTCTTGCAGAAGATAGGATTAGTTTCATGCTGCCTTGCAGCATGATCAAGGGCAATGTAAGGATGATAATTAACGGAATTCTACTGCCAACTGTCACAAGTGATAAATACGATGCATAATTAAACAAGTGGCACCTAGACTGCCTGGAGGAAACAATCATTGTTTTTCTTAGGACAGACTCGTATCTCTCCCATTTCTTCCATTACATTATTGCCTTTCACAAACCCACCGCAAGCACCCAGCAGCTCTGCAGAAGCTCCTGCCAGGGCAGCTGCAGAGACGCGGCCCCGACGGCGCGAGAAGCGCAAGCCGCGGCGCAGGGCCCACCTTGGGAGTAGAGCAGGATCTGCATCTCCAGGAGAACGCACGTGAACACCTGCACGAGGTTCTCCAAGCCCAGTAGCTCGAAGACCTCCCGCAGCGGGTAGTCGGACAGCGGGAGCTCGTTGGGACCGGGCCTCTGGCAAACGATGGGCTCGTAAACGCCGTAGAACTTGAGCGACCGGCCCGGCGGCGGCAGGGGCACCTCGTACAGGATGTTATGGATGTAGCTCTCGAGGGGCAGCGGCGGCGGCTGCTGGGAGGTCACGGCCTTGTAGAGCTGGATCAGGAACTTCTTGCAGGCCTGCATGAAGGGCAGCGGGGTGATGAGGCAGATGCACTTGGACACGTACAGCAGGTCCCTGCTAATGTCGTAGGAGTTGTAGCGTTGGAGCTTGGCAAGGGACGTGGCGTCGCCCTCGTCGCTGCTGCTGGCCAGCGAGTCCATGCTGCACGAGGACGAGGCGCAGACGCTGCTGTACTGCTCGGCGTTGTGCATCTGGTAGAGCGTCTGCATGGCCGTGCAGATCTGCTTGCTCGTGACCTCCTCGTAGAAGGTGAGCACGAAGCCGTACGTGCGGGAGCCGTCCTCCCGCGTGATGAGGAAGGAGTGCAGCTGCGGGTCCCTGTTGTCCGCCTGCGTGCGGAAGGACAGCCCTTTGGGCATGCACAGCTAAGGGGAGAGCAGAAGAGAGGAAATCATCGCAGCGACCATTTTATCATCACAGTTTTTAATATAGTGACATGTTCTTTCCTGCTGCAACTAGTTATTTAACACTGTTTTTCACAGTTCCCCCTGAAAATAGGCCCGAGGACCAACAGTCTGGAACAAGCACTGCTTAAAAAAAGAGAGTATCACAACAGGGAATTAAGTCCCTGTGAACTTACCTTCATTGCTTTGTGAAGTTGTTTTCGCTACCAGATCAGCTCTGCTTCATTTATTTAAGCATCATATAAAAATATTCACCTTCTTTTCTCAGCAGCACATACTGTGCTCACTGTACTCTAAACTCACTGTGTCAAGGGAGCATCTTATAGCACCGACTTTGAATTATGTGCAATTCTTGAAATGACTGCTCAATCATCCCTAATTTTCTTAAAAGAAAATAAAACAACTGACAAGCAGCTATTACCTTTACTTTCTTTCTTAAGTGTTATAAATAGCTTAGCTTAGCAAGCAAAAGACTAGAATCCATGTAGGCTTAGTTTTTGACCTACCAGTGAGCAAGATATTTTGCAGTAATTCTATGACATTGAAGCGTTTCTCTGAAACATACTCCTAGGGATCATTTGAGGCATTTTTCCAGACATTCCTCAGGAATTCTATCAGCTGTCTAATACAAAATAACTAATATCCCGCAAAACATGTTTGGATACGTGTCAGTATGAAACTCATCATGTTCTGACTGAATCAGTATATCTGTAATCCAAGCATTAAAGCATCCATTAAAGCATAAAGGGAAAGGAGAAAAAGAAAAGGAAAAAAAGAAAAAAACACAAATGGGAGTTCTAAGTGTTCCTGCTATTCCAAAAGGTGAGCACTAGGAGATGATTTTGTGATGTTGCCATCAGAGCCTTGTAATTTAAGCATCATACAAAAGCACTTTCTAGGCTCCCTCTTACCTGTTGCTCTAAAAGTTATGGACAGGGCACTAAGTGGCCTGTAGCTAGTAGGATTTAATTCAATTGACAGGCTTTGCTGGCATAAGCCATGAAATTGTAGCTTGAGCCATTTTTGAACAGCAGCCACATTTTGACTCAAAAGGTTTATAGTTTTTATTATTGAGGCATTAACAGCAATGCCATGGTTAAGGCTGTGTTGAAATTGTCCAACAAAGCAGAAATAGAAAATCCGTGTTTCACACTTTATTCAAATTTGTTCTGCACAATAAGTGTCTCTCCACCTCATTTTTTGGCAGACTTATTAAATAAAGGTTTATTTCTAGAATGTGAGCTTTCAATAGCACACTATTAAATCTGATCAATCTAAAATCATAGGTTTTCATGGCAACTGTTATCAGTGAGAGATGATATTTTCTTTAATTTACAGACAAATATCAGCATAAGCAAGTTATATGCACTGGAATAACCAAAAGCAGAGAAGCATGACGGAAGTTCAGACCAACTAAGACAGTTTCAGAAGGCTGCATTAGACAGAACTCCTCCAAACCTTAAAAAATCATTCCCTCCTCCTTCACACAGTCATTGCCCACACATCTACAGGATTGCCCTTCTACCAACTTCCAGCCACAGCATTTTCAGTTCCTGCCAAGCCTGGCAAAGAGATTGCCCTTATTAGACCCAGAGCAGGTCGGAGGAAAGGCAGAGACTTCATACGGAGACTGAATGCTCATTTTCAAGCAATGAAGAAAGCTTCCAACTTGCAGCAGACTTAATGTGCAGAACCTCCCATTGCAGCATCTAGAACATCAATCACTCTCCACCTCATCCGTGCTGCTATGTACATCCCAGGGGAGCGCTGGAGAAGAGATGCTCGGGATGCACTAGCGGAATGGAGAACTTAGCTAGTCAGCATTAGCATGGTGCGATCCAGTGAGAAGTCAGGCAGGCATCTTTATTGTTGGTGTGTGGAAACACGGGAAACAATCCAAGATGACCGGCAGAGGACACAGCTTTGCTTTCCATGGGAATATTTAAGCCTCTCTACCAGCAGGAAAAAAAAGTGGGACTAAATTCTATTGAATTAAAACCCATAATGAACAGTGGGTTGTCAAAGCCAAAGCAGCTAGAGGAGGCGAGACAAGAAGATACAGACTGCACTTCTAGAGGTGCAGAGCAGATGTCCCCTTGCTCTGTGCAGAAGCAGGGCCACCAGCAGTTTCACGTGTTCTTCAACCAAAGGTTCCCTCTGGGTCACAGCATCACTGGGTTCCCCTACTTTCCATTAGATCCTCTACTTGCCATTTCAATCCATGTGCACTTTTCATGTTCCAAACATGCCGCGTTAGTGAATTCCACATCTAAACTGTGCCTCGGGTGAGAGAGTGGAGAGAGATATTTCAGCCCATATTAAAACCTGCTTTTCCAAAATTACACTGGGTATCCCTTAATTCTTTCATTTGGATATATTTTTTTTTTCTTATCATACAATACTGCCTCAGTCTCCAGAGGTATCTGCAAATATTTATGTGGCCTCTAGGGCACTAAAAGGGGAGTTATTTCCTAAAACTTTCACTTTCCTTTGTAATGAGAACTTCAGCTGGGTAAATCTTAAGACTGCCACAGAATGGCTGCAGAAAACAGCATATGACACTAGGCAGGGATAATCGTAGAAAGCAGTGGGGAAAAATAAGTATTTCCCTATAAAATAAAACTCTATACTACTTTGAAAGGGATATAAAACATGACTAGTGGACAGTGTGATTTCTCAGGACTTCAGGGGTATTTTTTTAAGTGACAGAATGGCTTCAAAAGGCAATTGAAATTCCTTAGGCATCTAGCAAAGGCAGCATTCTCACAAGTTAACCTTCCAGGATTTATGCATTTTCTTCTCTGAGGAAAATTGCTTCTGGAAAACTCACAGAAAACACATAGGCAGAACTAATACAGCAAGGAGAGATCAGAAAGGCTAAGAATTGCCTCCAGGGAGTCTGTGGGTGGTGGGTATTACTCTACATGATTCTTTGGATCAAAACAATAAAAGAATTTTCCAAGAGATAATTTAAGAGACAGTTAAGCACAGCTGCTGTTAGTAAATACCTTTTCCCAGACACACTGCAAATGAAATATGTGCTCTTCAGAAGCACAATTTCATCTGAATGCCATTCAGCCCAATTATTTCATCTTAATAGGCCTCCTGTTGGCTCTCGGTATTCCGTTTTTGTATGAAAATACCATCGCACTTCACGAACACGAGCCACGTCCAACGGCAGCGCGAGGTTCGACTAACACAGCACTGTGGCTGCCGCTCGCTGCCGTGACCCTCCGTCGCTCTTCCTCCTCTCAGCATCACCCGCGCAGGAGGGCAAACCCGCCCGCCTCTCCGTAACCGGCTGGCAGGAGTAGCCTGCGCAGCCGAGCTATTCCCACCTTAGCTGGGTCTATCAAGCATCTGCTGCACATCCAAAGCACCGCGGAGACCTGCTCCAGCGTCGCACCGACCCCCTCAGATGGCATTTGGAAGCTGCGAGAGGAACATGTCCAACCACCAGCAAGCAGGGGGACCAACGTTCGCAATAGAGCACCTCTGCCTTTTTGAGCATGACAGCAATACCACGGCCAGAGAATCTTCTGAAATTAGTATTTCCACAAATGCTCATTCAAGTTCTATTTTGAAACAGTTAATACTAAATCTCCTTCTCCTCAGATGAAGCAAGTCTAAACTAGACTGGGGAAAGGGGGTTCCCTAATTGTCCCATTTTGAGTTAGATTCAACCCAGTCTCAAAAACAACTGGCATTGATAATACTGCTTTATTATTATTATCTACTTACTTTTAAAGCATAAGGACAGATGCAGAATGGCATAATATAAAACAAATAGCATTTTCTGTCCTAGGACCCTTATATCAGATGACACTAATTGGTTGTTCCTGTCAGCATATGTTCTTAACAAGGTGATTTTTTAGAAAAACTCTTCAACATCAGCTGTTTGGGAAAATGTACCGTGAATCCTTGGTCCTTTCATTCTCCCTGCACACATATAACACTCTAGAAATTCTGTTTTTTCTTATTACCCTGTTCATGGGACTTTAGCCATATGAAGAAGCTCATCTCAAACTGTGCTGACAGAAAGCATGTACAGAAAACGCATAAATTGGTGCAGAAAGGCTATTAAAAATGAGCATCCCACAAAAACTACAGTTTAGGCAAGTTCTCCCCCTTGGGCAAAGATCCCCTTCTCCTTTACGTGTAGTACAACCTTGGTCCTCAGAAACTTCTCATGGATATTAGTCTCTTCATGGATATGAAGCTCCTTCCAACCTGCTGACAGGTATGCAAGGCGACGGCTCCTCCTTCTCGCCCAGCCCCCAGGACCCGTCTCATCACGCACCAGGTTTAATTAAAGTTAATGAGAGAAGTATCTGTCAGCACCTAAGCTTTGCTCTGCCCACAAATATTTCTGCATATTTACCATGGCTGTTCCTCCGTGGCGTTGCAGCTGACACGCTTAGCACTGGCACTTAATCCCAACAGGGTTAAACCACCGAACGCGGGGTTAAGCCCCCCAGGAACCGCATGGGAGCAGAAGGTGCCGGGACGCAGCCCGGCGGCAGGACTTCTCCACCTACCATGTTGACGGCATCCTGATCGAAGGGGTTCCACTCGATGTTCTGCGGGTAGTGAGCCAACACCTTGGACTTGAACGTTCTTCTCAAGGGGCTCTGGTCAAAGTTCTCCCCTGCAAAAAAAGGGAGAGACGGTGATGCTGAAGAAACACTGACGCTGTCGTGGCAGCTGGTCTGCAAACTTCTGTTTCACCAGCGAGCAGCTGTGTGAAATCCCAAGAGCCTTTGGACTCCCAACCCATGCACAGCTTTCAAGGGAGAAAGGCCAGAGATGCTCATTCAGTCAAATCCTTCCCTCCTTCCCATGGAACTCCTATCACAGGGACAATGCGGCTTCCAAAATAGTGTTTACTGCAAGGACACCTTTTGGTAAGAAAAGAATTAATGCTTGAGTTTCTAAGAAAAGACCCTGGCGTCATCTGAATCTCTGTTTCCCCCCCCACCCCGCCCTACAGTCTGAATACCTAGAGAGCTTTACTTAACCTCTGAAAGGGCACTTTGGGAAAAGTCTGAAAGCATCAAATTGTCTGGTCATAAAAGGTGGGAACATCTCACAGCTATTACAAATTATTCAAGCCTTCATTATAATTTTTTTTTATATCGCAAGTCCCACGTTTAACATATATTTCTGCTGTGGCAAATTTCAAGGACAGAATTCTGCCACACACAGAGACTCCAGTAAGTGCAGAGAGGAAGACTGAAATAAGACTTCAAGGAGAAAGGCATCTAGCTATCACCATACAAATAGAGTATTTCAAGGTGATATTATTAAACAGCATTTCCCCACTGGAAAGTCTACAGCACACAGCATAGTTATCTAAATAAGAAAGTCTTCAAATCTACTAATTACACTACCATATATTACACTTTTTTGCAGCACTGATTCTTGATCAAGACATTAGTTTACTAGTTTCAGACATCTTACTTTAAAGACCACAAGGGGGTCTCGAACTATCATCTCTTGTTCTGTTCCTTCCTCACCTAGGAGGCAAAAACGGGATGAAAATCTTACATCCAAATTGGCAAGTGTTTTCACCAAAATGTACTTGTCGCTCAAAGGCTTGCTTTGAGACTTCCCAGTGCTACTTAGATACTTAAGGAAAAAAATAAAATAAAATCTATGAACTAGAATTGGATCTCTTTTCTTTAAAATAGAACTATTTCTCTTTAAACATGGAACCAAGATTCCAAGATTTCTTTTTTCATTTTTAATTAATGGGAGGTTATTTTGGATTAAAACAAACCAACCAAACAAAAAAACCCACCATTTGGCAAGTTCTAAAAGCAACCCAACATTCCTGCAAAAAAAAAAAAAAAAAAAAAAACTATGAGTTTGCCAGTGTCACTCTGCCCTCCTCTGAAGGCAAAGTGGACAGTGGAAGTGTAATCTGTACTTGCTGGTTTGTGTCGCAACAGACAACCACAGAGCCAACAGCCTCCCAGCTGAGGCTGCAAAACCAGGAGCTCCGGAGTTACCCGAGGCTTTCTGAGGCCATGGCCGCGCGCGCTACCTGCCCTTTGCTCCTCGAGCAGCACAGTGTACACAATCACTTGGCTCACTCTAAGCTAATATACTTTTTTTATACAGGAAATCTATGAATCAGCATTAATCTAAGGAAATGAAAAATGGCTTTGCAAAGCAACACTTCTCCGTCCTTGCTTTGTAGAGCTCAGACCTGCAGTCTACTGTGTTGAACATAAGATAAAAAAGAAAAGTACAGTTGCAATGCACAGCTCCTGGCAAAGCTTCAGGAACCATTTGAGATAGTGCTTTAAAGTTCCTCAATACAGGGATTTTTTTTTCTCTTTTTCAAACTCGTGGGAGGAAAAGATGTGTTCCAGAATAACAAATGCACAGAAACTCTTTAAAGTGTCTTCAGTGCAGACAGCAGCACCAGCTCCACCACAGGTGGATTCTCATCCCTGCTCCTAAGAAAAAGCAGGTGTTTTCCCTGACCCTGCTCATGGGGCCAATGCCATAAAAGCAATGTGAGCACAACAGGAACGAGTGGAGGAACAAGAGCCAAAGGTCGGGGATTTCTTGCACCGACCTCACCAGCGGCGCCAGCCAGGCAGGCACCCACCTAAGAGTTTTGCTGCAGTATTTTTTCTTCAGCAGTGTGTATGCTTTGTATAATTGTGGTGGATATTTGGGAGGGGGGTGGGAAAGGAAAGCAAACAAGCTTTGACAAGGATACTTTGTACCTGAGAGGAAAAAAGTCCAAGGTGATGCAACCTACAGGCGTAGGGGCAGGAACAAATGCAAATGTTCAAATGTGAGGAGCTCTGGCAGAGGAATCCAACCTGTCTCTGCTCAAGGCAACCCCAAGCATGTGCATCATGGAAATGACAATGAAAACTGGAGGTACCAGCTAAACTGACACCTCATGGCTTCGCGGATTAGCTCAGTACATTTTTCCACTTGGACGAGAGTTGTCACTAGCTTCCATGGCAGTCTAGAGCACAAGGTGAAGGTCCTTAATGTGCTCAATTACTAAGCTGGCTGAAGTACACAAAAACAGAATATTACTCTGAGCACACAGCAGTAGACAAACTCTCATTTTTTTTGTCTGTGGGTTCTTTGTTGAGTTGTATCAAGTTCTACAAGATAAAAACCTCAGTAAGCAAAGCCAGCAGAAATGCTCTCTCCGGGCAGGCACGTAAACCTACTTGGCAGCATTCTTAATTCTTAGCAATAAACAGCAATTAGTGTGCTTGCATAATCAAGTAAATAGGCATGATGCTACTTCTTAATTTGATCTTCAACCTTCTTCACATACCTTTACTTTAGAACTGTGAACAGATACTTGATGGCAAATGTGTCTGGTTGCTTCTCCTGCAACTTCAAAAAGTATCTAGACTTCCTTGGATTGGATTGGACAAATGGAAAAAAATATATATAAATATGTACATAAACCTCAATCCTTCCTCTGTGACTGCCGTAGGAAGTGACAGCAGTGACACTCTATCCATCTAGCAGAACCCTCTAATTTGTAACTTCTTTTTTGAAAATCTAGCAGTAACCGAAAAGCTTCTTGCTACTACAGTGTTGAAGGCTGCATATGACGTTTCTTTGTGGCTGCCAGCGCTGCCTTTGTCCCTGCAGGTCTGCTTTGCTAGGAGCAATGGCGTATGGAGGTGCTCACCTGAAGACTCCGTCTGACACGAACTACCTGCAGGTCTGTGCCCACATCTGTGTTGAGCACCACATCCCCAAACTACCTCGTGTCTGCAAAGCAGCTCGCACGTAAAAGAAGTGAATAGGGGCTGCAGCACCCATGAAGCCAGAGGCGGGCTGCGGATCAGTCCTGCTGGTTTTTTTTTATAGGAAGCAGGAGGCTCTCTTACTAACCCCACCGGATATAGCTGTACCTTCCATTTCTGCTTCCAAATTAGACTTAGTGCTGCACATGACCAGGGATATTTGATTTTTTTTTTCTCCTTTTTGGACTGTCTTCATCTCCTTTTCCCTAATAATTACCAATCTGACAGAAAAACTTCTAGCATAATCTTCAACAATTGGAGAAAAAAAAAACATGGTATATTTGCCAACAAGGCATGTTAATCAGGAAAAAAATCTTTGAGTTTTAATCAGACTTTGGACACAATGAATAATTTGTATGCTACTGCAGATACCTGTACAGTCATACCGATGTTAGAGATACCTAAAAAGCATAATTTGTGAAAGAAACATGGCTTTAAGTAATCTGACTTTTCCAAAGCCAGCAGCAAGTGTCCTAACAAAGTGACAACATGGAGCTCGTATGAACCAGGTAAGTAAGTGGCACAAATGACTTACCTTCGCAGGGTCTCTGCAGGGTTGGCATTTTTTTTATTACAGAGTCTTGGGGAGAAAAAACACACATGCACACACACAAAATAAAATCTTCTCAACAAAGAATCACAGGACAGGACAGAAGAGGAGGACCAAAAAACCACACTGGAGTTAATCAGTCAGTGATTAGTTTGAAAGGAGAGAGCACTGCACCCCACACACAGCGCTGCGCCGGCAAGCCAGGCATCATGGTAAACTTTCAAAGAAGTTGTCCAAATTAGACAAGAACCAGCACAAAGACATAACAGGAGGCAGCCTGCGGGTCAGGGTGAGATGTCCCCATGTAGCCAAACTACTGGAAAGCACCACAAGTGCCACTGCCATGAGAGGGGAGACTGGGCACGAGCCACCCAGCTGCCCCCGACACGCGGCTGGGAGAGAGTCCCACATCAAGCAAAACCTTCTTGGGCAAGGGTATCACCTTATCGGCCTCAGCACCCCCAGTCGCGAGCTGCCGAGTCCCAAGGGATAAGTAACGGGGATTTTGGCCCGCATTTTCGGTAAACAGCAAATTTTGGGTGAACCTACCATGCGCTTTTAAGCACTTGCGTTGCTGACTGGCAAGGTGGAATTAGCCAAGCTCATTAAAAATGAAGTAAGTATCAAATGTGAATTGATCCAATGTTCTAAAATATTAATGGTCTGATAACGGCACTATTAATACAGTCAGTAACATCATATCTGATGCACAATATCCATTCATGTATACAGCATATCTCATAGGATAAGCTGCCACTCAGAAGTAAATTAAAAGGTTAATTTTGGATAGACTTCTTTAACTTTCAAACTATTTTAAAAGAATTATGCAAGTATTTTTAAAAATAAAGTGTGTCATATTCAATTTTTATTTCAATTGGATACTACATCCTATGTAATGATACTTTTAAACAACTTGCATCTTCCCCTAAAGGCACTCATTTTTAGAGGGCAATTTAATTCCTGTTTTGAACCAAATGTTGAAATAATAGATGGAAGATCAAGCAAAACAGTGCTAATTACATTTCAAAGGAGAAAAAGACTCTCAAAACAGGAAAATAAGCGTCTTTTTCTATTCTGGATAAAGGCTAACATGCCCTGGGAAACGCAGCTAGAGTTGCGAAATCATCAATCGTGACTGCTTTCATGTGAGCGATCATATTCACAAATTTAGAAATTCTACAATTTAGGCAGGGATACTTTAATTATCACAACTCCAGGGGCAGATGAAAATATGTACTAAATAGGCAAAGGCATCCTTTCCCCGCACCCTCTGGTCCAGGGAATGTGAATTATCTGTAGCCCCTTCCAGAGGCCTGGAACGCCGACAGGAATGCTTGTGACCACAGGATTAAAAATATCTTTTATTCCTTTAGAGGAACTTACTGGGAACAGGAATATGCACCGCACTGTACATCACGGTGACAGCCTCCTTGATAGCTATTTCTAATTAAAAACATTCAGCACGTCCAGCTATGCTGTCCCATCGCTGACCACTTCCTTGGGCATCGGCATGACCCCGCCGAGAGGGATACCCCATGGAAGTGAGAAAACGCCATGCGAACAGGGGAAATACCTATGCCAGGCCCAGGCAGCGAGGACGCTGCGCGGGGCCGGGACGGGGCACTCCTGCTTCTCATCTGCGTCTGCACCTCGCCAGGCCCTGCGAGGAGCTCGCTCCAAAGCAGGACCTCCTACCCCGCGCTCCCATGACAGGGAAGCGCATGAAGGGGAGGACGGGGACAGGGCAGACAAAACTGTTTTCTTCCCAAAATTTTATGATTGGGGTTATTTCAGCAGGAAACCTTTGTCTGTAAGAGGTTTTTTTTTTTTTTTTTTTTTGATGGGAGAACTGGAAGCAGAGGCCAGAGCGTGTGGGCAATATCTTAACTGCTTCGCGATTTTGATGGATCAGCCTGCCCTATCGCTAGGTCTGTTCTGTTTTGCCTTTTTATTTGTGTGCGTGCAAACCTCACTAATGTTATTTGTAGCCTAAATTTAAAACCTGCTTCCATTAGGTCTCAGGAGCAGTGTGTGACCGAGTCTCTAGCAGGAACAGGGGGAGATGGACCCACTAGCAACCTCTGTCTACAAATCTACTTAACTACGCCTGGGTGTAATAAGTATCCTCTAAAATAACCTCACACGAGATGTCTTTTGGCCTATTAAGCACACACAAGATCCAGTATATTACATATCCATCCATATATTCAGCACTGCTAGAGGCATTTCTTTGGGGAGGGGAAACTCATCGGCCAAGAGAGTAAAATCGGCAGGAAGAGTAAAATTTACCAGATATTGATTTAAGTTAAAGAAGGAAAAGGTGCAGTCTTCAAATCTGACCCATAATTTGATTCAAGGGAAACTGGAGATCAGAAATTAGAGAGAAACGGAGGATGTGGTGATTTGTTTTGACCTCAGCACCCCTGTTTACCTGCGGCTCTGTCTGCAGCATCTGAGCTCTTGCCATGGAGATCTGCTTCTAGCCATTTGTACAAGACTACACAACATAACGAGAGATAAAAACAAAAAAAAAAAAGAAAAAGAAAGCAAGTATGAACAAAATGAAAAATACACAAATGTAATGTGGGAGGGAAAAAACATCAAACATACACGCTCCCCTTTGAGACATCTCTTCCCCCCCCCAGCACCACTGGCAACGGGTAAATTCATGTGATAAAGAAAAACTTCAGTGACTGTATTAGTATAAAGCCGTTGAAGACACCGACAGACATTGTGGAAATACCTGTCAAAATTAGTAACAAGATTAAATTCTAAGTACTTCAAACAGCGTGCTGTCACAGAGTCCCCCTGTTGCCAAAGACGGCTTGCTTCATGCTTAAGCCATTCCAGAGCCCATGAAACTCATGGGAAAAAAAAAATCAACAATGTTGTTGGAGGTTTCTTTAGTATAACAGTTATCTGTGTTGCTAATACTTTCAGTACTGTAATGGTTGCCATTTTCACAAGTTTTTTTCAATTATCCTAATAGCTACGTTCATCATTTGTGTCTCGTAAGAGGGTGTTTCTAGACAAAGACTCAAATAGATAAGCTCTATGTTTATAACTCAGATGAGCAGTCTTCCCATAACAGCTACCACAATTCCTGCAGAAAAATGAAAGTGTTTTCAAAGACACCATAACGCAGATTAAAAATAAAAACCTTTAGGTTAAAATTATTTTACAAACCTGAAGCATATATTAAGGCTGTGATATCACAGAGCTCTCTGGTCATCAGTTTCTGGGTATAAATTCACAACAGGTTTCTACTACTTCTACCTTTCTATCTCAGCTGTTTTAACTAAGGCGCCAGAGAACTCTGCCAAGCCCATAATTTCTGGAAAAGCAGCCCCCTGCAGAAGACACAGAAGAATACTTGCAATAAAGATTTTTAGATTATAATTTGTGCTTTGGGAGAATAATTTTCCTGCTCCTTTGGGGAGGCATCTGAAAACAAATTGCATTCAACTCTGCAGCATGATGAATTCTGCTCCAGGTGTCAGCCCATTCTATTCCATTTTTTCAGTTGTCTGAATGTAAGAGTTGCATAAATATTAATGCGCAGGGAACAAAACAAGCCATTGCCTACAGCTGTTGCGGGAACAGATTGCCAGAGCGTTCGTTTAGGCTCTCAGAAAAAGCTGATCTAACTCTTGACACAGACCCATGTCTCAGTTTCGGCCGCAGCCGGGATTCCCAACCCTTACGAGCTGGTAGCCAAAGCTGGTGAGAGAGCACCAAATAACCACAGCACCTTGACCAGCCTCTCTGATGTGCTGCTACCACAGCGCTCCCCCAAAATCACTCTCAGAATTGCTATTTAAAGAGAATTAAGGCCCAGAGGCAGCACCTCTGCAGGAGGAGCAAGCGGTGAGCAGCAGAGATTTAACAGCTTGGACAGCAGACGTGCCAGGGCAGGTTCTTTGGTTTGCCACCCCCTCCAGTATTTTGGCTCTGAATATGAACCACACGGCTAAGGAGCCGCAGAAGTGATGGAAATCCCTGCACAAGAAGCCAAAGGGCAGGTGCTCATTAACAACCAAGGCCTAAGTGCAGGACTACGAAGAGCACCATCCAATCTAGTCCTTGATATATAGACCCTGCAGGAAAACGCAACAGCTGTTGCCACAAAATAACTGAATTAAAAAAACAACAACAAAAAAAAACCCTTAATAATTCAAGAGTCTTTTTAAAAAGAGCATTTGGTTGTCTAAGAGTCGCTGCATAAGTCCAAACAATCAGAAAA
>JAUBNY010000268.1:671537-689961 GCA_032275445.1 Crypturellus soui | reverse complement strand
CGCCGCCCGCTCTCGCCGCGCCGCCCACAGCACCGGCGCCGTCAGCGGGCGGAGCCGCCGCCGCCATCCCGCCCCCTGCCCCCGCGGCGCCGTTAAAGCCCCGCGCGGGGATCCCTCGGCACCTCCAGCCCCGCCGAGCGGGGTCTGCGGGAGTGGGTTTACGTGGTGTTAGTTTAATGGAAGCGGGTCGGCTGTAAGCGGAGGGAGGGAAGGAGAGGCGCGTCGCCCCCGGCGCCTCAGGCACAAAAGGCAGGAGGCGCCGCGGGAGCAGCGCGCGGAGCCGCTCCCGAGGGGAGCGCCGGGAGGCGTCGCGCTGCTCGGGCAGCGAGTGCCCCAACCGAGCCGAGCCGAGCCGAGCCGGGACGGATCGAGCCGAACCGAGCCGAAGCAAGGCACGGGAGGCGCCTGCTAACGCCCGGGGTGCGCAGGGGGCTCGCAGGGCGCCGTGAGCCCTGCGCCGCCGTGAGCACGGGCCTCCGTGCCCTGCGCCGGGGGGAGCACGGGGCTCTGTCACGCGCCCTCCGCTTCAAGGCGGCACCCAGAAGGCTCCCTCGCACGTGGTTTCCTAGAGGGTGAATGACCCTTCTGCCGCGGCGGGGCAGGCACTGCTGTCCCTTCATCCTCGCGCCTAGAAGCCCTCCCCGTCGCTATCGCTCGAAGCCAAAGTACGAGCAGAGCTGCCTAGGAGCAGCACCTACCTCCAAGGGGGCAAGGGTTATTTTGAAGCCCCAAAACTTTTTTTGCCAAACCGATAAGACTCTGCTTTGCTCAGATGCTGGTTCTGCCCTCCCACTATTTTACAAGGGCTGTTTTCAGAGTTTAACCTGTGGCTTCAGCTTTAGAATCACAGAATCATTATGGCTAGAAAAGACCTTTAAGATCATCGACTCCAGCCTTCAACACGGTGCCTTCCGTGTGTTTATCTGCTTGCTCGTCCTGGTCTGTGCAGGATGCAGTAATTCAGTCTCATCCTTCACTCGCTGCGGCTGTTGACCTCTTCTGGTTATTGCTCGGCAGTGTGAATCGCGCCGGTGCCTGCTCTGATTTATGTTTGTCCTTATTTGAGAAAGCCCCGTGATAAAGAGGTGCCTGCAAAGCCTCCCTGTTGCAGCTGCCCAGGACAGGGAGGGCTGTGGAAGAATGGCTCCTTCCGACCTGTAGGCAACCCAAAGTGCATCCCTTTCCTCCCCTCCCTTTGAATTAACAAATTACACACCCTCTATACATTGTTTCAGTTCTCAGTGCTCTACAGAAAGCAGATAAGAACCGAACCATTTCCCCCCCCTCCCCCCCCCCGCCTCGCCTACAACTACCAAGGGGAAAGGAGATTCCTCTGTCACAGTCAGCGGTTGTGCAGGTTGTTGCATAACGTAACAAGCTGAACTTCGCTAGATCCAAGCAGGACTTTGCTGAGAGACTGGTTATTTTCTCGACTTTGCACTGAGAGCTGCGTTACTTTATTTAGTTTGGTTTGTTTATTAACTTATATGTATGTGTTCATTCAGCTGTAGGTCAGATTACTGGAGGCAGTCTCCAGCTCTCATTCAAAAATAATCACACTTAGTGTGGAGAGGCACCTTCTTATTCTCCTATTGCAGGCTCCTCCATTGGAGGCAGGATTGCTTGGGCATCTCCAGAAAGCTGGAAATCCAGGATATGGGCTGCATCACTCTTCCTGAAGGATGCCTGAGATAGGACCCCCTAAGAGTAACCAAAATTTAACACAACATTTTTTTTTTTTCTGGAGTATAGTTCTATATTGCTTTGCTATAGTTTTTTTCTGTGCAGGAAAATTTTTGTTTGTTTTTTTTTGTGTGTGTTTGGATAAACAGTTTAATGCACAGATATTTCAACCTCAACAAGATCAGTAATACATACAGCATGTGTTAAACCTGAGCCTGAAGCACAACACATGAAATTGCAGATAAGCTTACATATTTTCCTGGATCACCTGTAAAGTTTAGCCATCTCTCCTCTTCTTGTACCTACAGCTCCCACAGACCCTTCTCCAGGAGTTTCATGTGGGTAGCAAGTTCTTCTTCTAATGACATCCATCTTTGGGGCTAACATGTTCCCAACAAGGCTGCCCAGCTCTTGCAGTGCCAGCAGGCTGTGCAGGATCATGGAATGGTTGAGGATGAATCACCTCCCTCCACCTGCTGGCAACGCTCTTCCCAATGTACCCCAGGAGACCATTGGCCTTCATGGCCATAAGGGCACATTGCTGGCTCGTGGTCAACCTGGTATCCCCCTGGTTGGGAGTGCCGGCTGGGAGAGCCGACTCCCAGGTCCTTCTCCACAGAGCTGCTCTCCATCAGGTCAACCCCCAGCCTGTCCTAGTGCTTGAGGTTATTCCTGCCTCGGTGCAGGACCCTGCATTTCCCTTTCTTGAATGTCATGAGGTTCCTCTCCTCTGAGCTCTCCAGGCTCTTGAGGTCCCTCTGAAGGGCAACACAGACTCTGGTGTATCAGGCAGGTATTCCCCCCATTCAAAGCATATTAACAGTAATAGCAGGATTGCTATTGTCTCCTGGACGGCTGAGTTCAAAGCAATAGGAAGCTTGCAGTGCTCTGATACCTTTTTCTGCTAGGAATCCTGGGAACAGGGATATGGTGGCATTGAGAATGGGAGATTGGGACGAGCACAAAAAATTCCCTTCCCAAAAAGCCAACTTCATTCTATAAACTAGATCTGCCATGGGACATTTCAGTTCAGTCTGCTCTCCTGTGGCAATAGTTTTGTCCTATCACCAGATGGATTTTCATCTGTGTGACACAGCGGAGAAAGATATTTTGGCATGTTGGGTTTGTTCTTCCCTAGGTAGTTGTGTCTTCAGCTATAGTGAATATTCTTCTGCAGTATTAAGTTGTTTCAGCTTTCCCTCTGCTTAATCTCACGGCGAGTCTTTGTTTTTCAAAATCTGTTAGTTTAAACTGGGTCAAATGCTAACACGCGTGTCAGTCCTCCTTGCCCTTAGGATCTGCCATAAAAGATCAGACTACAGGTCTGTCAAACTCTTTGTCCTACTTCTGCGAGGAGCCAATGCCCGATGCTTCAGAGAGGTGGAAAAAATCCTGTTATTTAAAGGTTGCACCGCTTCTCCTTGCTGTGACTCTGCTGCTTCACATTTGATTTTCTTCAGAAGCTGTCAATAAATTGGAAATCGTGCTGCTGGTGATGCACTGCTCAAGTCTTTGACTACGCTTGCCTGTAGAAGAACCTCTACCAACTGCCAAGCCACATTGATTTTCCATTGAAAGCCTCTCCTATTTCGCTCTGAAATCTATGTAGCCATGAGGTCCCGTAGGGTGAAACAGAGGCAAAACAAATAAGATGCAAATTGATCATGAGTAATACTCAGGATCACCATTTTCTACTTGGACTTGCAGCTGAGCAGCTCAAATTGCTTCAGAAGAAGCTACGTGTGAACAGTTAGCTGCAAGCAACAAGCAGCTTATGAGGACAGTCTTCAAGATTGCAAGTCTTTAAGTCGTTCTGTGCAGAGAAAAGCATGAGGCAAGAGGGGGAAAGAAACGCCACCAGCACAAGAGTTTCTAGCAAGGTTCGTGTGGAAAGCCCTTTTTATTCTCTGAGCAATGGCTTATGCAAGAAAGCTACTTAAAGCATTGGAAAGGTATTGGCTGCCTTGAGGTTTAAAACCAAGCAAACCAGATCACTAGCCAAAAGACATAAAGCAAAGAACATTTCCTCCAGCACAATACGTTGTTACTTAGAAAGCAGATACTGCAGGCACATATTTTAATATTAAATCAAATTATAATACCATTAAAGCAAGTAGCTCATCTTCTATACTGACCTCCTATCTATAAAGATTAAGCTTGAATAAAAGCACATGGCTTTCCTCTGTCACATTGCGCAATAGTTATTCATACAGCCACGTTAGAGAGAACAAAGTGAAAGAGGATAACTCCTGCATCTCTGCCATAGGATCTATGAAACTTCTGTGATTTAAAATTTAGATATAAAATGTCTAGTTCCCTATTATAGTTCATTGCATTTTAATAATTTCACGTACATCTGTCATAGCTGTGCAGTTACACTGCGAACACATATGGACACACTCCTCTCTGCTCTCCAGAGAGGGTTGCTGGGCAGAGGTTTCATGAGGCTGCTGCACTGATCTAGCAGCACCTTCTTTCGCACTGCCTCTCACTACCAGCCCTGCTTTCCTGCTGCTGCCTTCGCAGAAATGCTGCGGCCTGGACGAGGACAGAGACACTGCTGCTCTTCTCAGCCCTGCATGAGCTGGAGCAGCAAAGAACCCATGTGGGCTTCCTCGTGGTCACCAGAGCCCACGCAGGCTTCCCCACAGCCCTGAGAGCCCACATGGGCTTCCCCACGGCCACCAGAGCCCATGTGGATTTCCTCTGATCACCAGAGCCCACGTGGGCTTCCCTATGGCCACCAGAGCCCATGTGGGTTTCCTCTAATCACCAGAGCCCACGTGGGCTTCCCTGTGGCCACCAGGCTCTGGGTGAAGAGCTGCATGACCCTATAGCACGGGGAAGGATGGAGATCGGTCATGTGTTTTCTTTCACTCAGCCCCTATCCTGATGGTTGTCCTGCAGCCTTTCCCCTGCGCACGTTGAGAGGTGCAGAGCAGCAAAAATCCCCATCTGCTGCGCACCACTTCACTCCACCTCTGCCTTTGATTGTATATGAGCTCCTAAGACGCACGTGCTGCTCACAGCAAGTGTTCAGATGGGCTTTCCCCTCCCTAGGGTCAGAATAGGGTCATTCCCCATCCCGTGATTCACCGCCGGGACGTGGAGGGCAGAGGCCACATTCTGCTCGGAGCAAGGTGCTCCTTCGGCCCTTTGGCCGCGGGAGGTGCCCAGCCTGTTCCAGCTGCTACGAGATAAAGCCTCATCAGCCAGGTACCCTGGTGGGTGAAGCCCGAGCCTGACACGTACCGGCGGAAGCGCTGTGCTCCGAGCATCAAGCCAAGCCTCCCACCTGCAGAGGTTTCCACCCGGCTCTGACAGCAGCGCCCGCTGCTGCATGACCTCAGCCAAGTCTCCGAAGCAGCAGCCTCCTGGACGGCGCTGGCAGGAGGCCAGTGCCTCCCCGTCCTCCAACGGCTCCGCGGAGAAGAAAGCGAGCGCTGCCCCTCCGCGTGGCCCAACATCTGCCGGCACAAAGCGCTATTGTTCCCGAGGGCGGCATCACGCCGGGAGGCAGATGCCCCTGTCCCCAGCCCCAGCACACGCGTCCCAGCGCAGAGAGACGCCCATCCGCGGGGCTTGGACAGGCCGGGTGTTGCGGGGGACAGCAGCCCCAGGGTGTTCTTCATTCTGAGCTTAGCTGCGGGTCTGGGGCTAAGGGTGCGCGCTCTGCTGAAGGAGCTTGTTCCCCACCTCCAAAATCTTACTCTGCTGGTTTCAAGGCACCAGGATCCCAGTTACCTTAGAGTTTGGTTGCTTGGGAAAGACCTAAGGAGTCTTGCAAAACAGCACGGCCACAAGAATTTTCACCCACAAAAAGCCTGAGAAAAGGAGCCTGCCCCTCCATTAAAAACAAACAAACCCGCTAGCGCTTCCTTGGTACATCCTGGGGCAAGGGGAAAGACTTGGGGAAAGGGGACAAGGGGAAAGTCCTCCACAGCCTCTGCAAGAGTCTGTGCAGCTACTTAGATTATATCTCTATAGGCTATTTAGATTGTGTATCTGTAGCAGTGCTATCTGCGAGAGCAGCGTGTTGAGCCCTCAAGCTGCTCGCTGGCACAGGGTGAGCGCTGGGAGAAGGATTCAGGCTGCCTCATGTACCTGAGCAAGAGCACTGTGTTCAAACCTGGAGCCCAAAACAGGGCTCTCCTCCGTCTCTGTCCCCAAAATGCCAGTCCAGTCCCACATCGGCGGGGACCAGTGGGAACACGAAGCCGCCTTATGTCCCCATGCACCCGGACAAAGCGCGTGAGCTCTGTCAAAGTGCCTGTGGCCGCTGCACAGGCATAATTAGAGTCTGATTTCAGCTCCTCTGATTTCAATTTCCCAGCTTCCCTTTGAAGCCCTGCTCAGTAAGCGGTGCCAGGCACCCCACATCTACATTACAATGCATCCCAGCACACTGGAAAGCCCAAGGGCGTGCTACAGAAATCCAAATCCTTCAAATCCACAGCCAATATACAACATGAGATCAAGGACAGACGAAAAGTGTTTCCTGGACTGAGATGCACAATTAATTGTTTCCACCGTTTAGCAAGGACTGCTGCTCCACTTGTGTGTGTGCATGTATGTATGTATGTGTATATTTACATACATGTGTATATAACACATATATAATAGTTGATCTGATCATTTTAATTATATTAATTCATCAATCTAAAAGCTATTCTTGCAAATCAAGGCATGAAAGGGCCTCATTTCAGTGCCTATTATGGCCACTTTTTCTTTTTTTTCTAGCAGAAGCCTTAACATTTATATCCTGTTGTTCAGCCACATCTCTTTGCCGCTCATTCTTCACGCCAGATCAACCAAAGAGTGCCCTGAAATACTTGCTGCTCACGATGCTGACTGCCGAGGACAGCTAGATTGTAGGTTTTCTCTATTGGCTTGCTGTGTTCATGCTTTAGTTTAGGAGTATTGGAAATTAGCTCCAGGTCAGCCCTAAGAGAGGGACTGAGGTCCAAGCAGTTTGCTTGTAGCTGTGCTGTGCTGACTCGGCACCTTCCGGATGAAGTGGTCAGTTTCCCATCTGGAAAATCGCAGACTGGCTGTGCTGTCGTCTTTGGGCCATTTATCCAGCTGAGGACTAAGTGCCCTGCAGATGTGGACGCACCTATTGCTGTTCCCCACTCAACGCAGAACCATGAATCTGCCATGAAGCCTGGTGCCTGAGCTGATAAAAGCATCTAGACGTGAGCGAAGCCCTCACAGAGCAAAGCTGTTGTCTCCTACACCTGGGCTCATTATTGGGAGCCCTGGGCACGGGGACAAGGGGATACCCACGCGGTTCCGTGTGCGGACTGCCCAGTCGATGCTGAGATACCAGGCTGCACTGGGACCAAGGCAGCTCCCACTCAGCTGTGCCTGTGCCTTGCCCTCAGCCACGTCCTTTGACCTTCCCATGCCTCCTTGTGCACAAATAGTAGCTCTTCAGTGCTTCATTGCACTGAAAATAAACTCCGTACTACTCGTCATGTGAATGAGCTGCGGGGAAACTATGATTTCCATTTCTCCTTTCAGTTGTATCACTTGTTTTCCACATCCTCTGGATACTAGTGCAAATCAGTGAAGAGCAGAGGTCTTGGCATAGCATGACCCTGACTCATAACTAAGTTCCTAAGGATCCTGAAGCTCTCTAGGGAAGCAAGAAGGAACACCAGCACAAATAGGAAATGTGTTGCACCAAGTCCTAGGCAAACGGTTGCCCCTAGGACCCCTCCAGTGAGTAAGTACCACTTGTCAGCCTTGCATTTTGCTCAGGTCTCCATCCTTGCCTCTGTCCCAAGACCCTTGCAAGAGTCCAAACGTTTCATTAAATAAGGAGATATACGGGAGTCAAGGTCAGGTCCTTGCTCCCCTGCTCCCACCCAGCCCGGAGCATACCTGGTGCCTTCATTTCTGCTGCCTGCTCATCCTTGCTCCTAACCTCATGCTGCTGGTCAGGCTGCAGGGAAAGGGAATTTATGCAAATCCCACCTAATGATTCCAGGGCATAGTATATGTACTGTGTGATTTGTTTTGTCGGGATGTTTATTCCTGAGATGTAAAAATTGTACAGTGTTTCTGAAATGTGTCGGTATGGATTTTATAGCTGAAGGCCCAACAGAATAATTGAATTGTCTCCCTTTCACCTGGCCAGAGCAGTCATCTTCAGTTTTGCCTTAGCTAGCAGCTAATGTGCCGGTTACATTTTGATAATGCCTTGCTTCTGCACCCTCTGGCTAACCACAAATTGATCCTGATGTGCAAAACCACTGACTGTCAATGCTGCGTTGTTGGGATGCTTTTTACCAATCAACACCACTCCGGATCCATCCATCTTCCCTTCGGCGACTTTCCGCTAAGGTGCTTTTGATGCAACAAGCTGTGGCAGTTGGCCTTGCAAAAAGAGATCCGGAAAAGGGGGCTGCAGCTTCAGTTTTATAAGCTAGAAGAGAAGGAATGAACTGGGGTTGTCACCTGTCAGTTGAACTGCAGGTCTTTCTTCCTTTATGTTTAATCTCTTTGTCGACAATGAATTATGAGTCACTGGGTAATTAATGCAAAGGTAGCTTCTCTCTCTGCCTTCCCTGTCTTTTTTTTTTCCCCCTTCTTCTTTCCCTGTGCAGTTCAATTTCTTTCTTGTTAATTAGCTCAAACTAGATTTCCCCAGGGACCTGAACAGTTGGATCATCAGTCAGTAATCCAATAATTCCCTTGGACACGCCAGCATCTCCCGTGTGCTCCTCTACAGCTGCATTTTGAAAGTTTAACACTCCTCCGTGGAAGAGTGATCCACGCAACGCTGCGATCAAAGTCCTCCTCGTCCTCAGCGCAAATTCGAGCGTAGCGGGCTGCGAATTATCAACAGAGATTCTTAAGATGTTACCAGACAAGTAAAAGCAACAAAAGGAACGTGCAAAAAGAACGTGTTTCTCACGGAGGCCTTCCCAGAAATAATCATCACAGAGCACAGCTGGAAACTCCAAGTGGTTTACCTGAACTTTTGCGTGAGGGTTGACAGTCATCATCGGACAGTCATCATGACTTTCGAACATTATGGTAGGAGAATAAAATAGTAAATTACTAATTAACCATTCGTACTTAAGTAAGAAAGGGCAAGTCTCTGTTTCTAATGCCCTAACCAACGTTGCTGGAGAGCAAGAACTTCACTCCTTTCTCAGTGGCTGCAATGAGCCAGGGACGGATTTCTCTTAACTGCCCCAGTGCGGTGTTGGTCTGTGCTACATGGTAGTGACTTTACCGAGGTTCAAATAGGAAAATAATAATAATAATAATAATAAAAAGATCAGGCTTGAGAAGTTGCTTGTTCAAATGCCAAATCAAGAAGCTGAGGGCGCCCAAGGGGCACGGCGGCCTCGCTGCGGAGCCCGGGAGGGCCCTTGGGCTGCGCTAGGCCGGGCTGGTCGCTAGGTGGCCCCGCAGCCCCGGCGATCCGCGCAGCTCCCGCCTCAGGCTGCCGGGTCGCCCCGTTTGCGCGCGCAGGGCAGCGGGACCTGCCCCAGCGCCTCGGGCAGGGCGCACGGGCCGCGCAGAACCGCGTGGGCGGCTCGTGCTGCCAGAAGCTGCCTCTGTTCTCCGCATCCCGGCGGGGAGGCCTGGCGGGAGAGGGAAGGGCTGCCGCTTTAAGGGGAGGAGGAGGCGGCCCGGCCCGGCGCGGCGCGGCCTGCGCGCACCAGGGCCCCGGCAGCAGGTAGGTGTCGGCCCCGCTCCCGCTGCCAGCCTGGAGAGAAAGCGCCGGGCATTTTTGAGGGAAACGGGTATTTTCTTCCGGTGGTTTCGGGCAGGGTACGGCCCGCAGCGCGCGTCGAGGTCTGGTCGCTGTCCTCCCCTCAGGCGGGAGATGGCGAGAGGGCCCTGCTGCTCCTGTCAAAACGTACCGGTCTGCTAATCGAACAACTCGCAGGGTTTTGCAGATCTGAAGCTACTGCGACTCAAAATAGAGGCTACCAAAATTCCAGCCCTGCTCGTTTGCAGCAATTCATGGGGGAAAACAAGCAATCAAACCCCAAAACACTCACCTAGCCCCCGGCAGCTCCTGGCATAACCCCTGGTTTCACCTTTCCCCAAAGCAGATGGTGACTCGTAGCTCTGCCTTCATCAAGAGCAGAAGTTCATTAATCACGTTCAGCAGTTACCTACTGCATGGCCTCCCCAAAGGTGGGGGAAAAAAAGCAAAATATTCAGTCACGTATTTTTAATGAACATGCAAAGCCAGTGATTCACTCAAACGGTCAGGCCGAGTCGAAGTGCACCGCGACGTAGCTGGGCTGGCGCCGAACAGTAAAGCGTTGCGGGAGTTCGGTTTGTGGCTCACTGTTTTAGTAAGCAAATGCCCCTGAAACCACATTAACTCTTAATAACTATGCAGACAAAGAAAATAGAGTAAGAAATCAAATCATATGGGTGGAGGTTGGCTTGCTTTATGCCTCAACCTGCTTTTTCTCAAACTCCTCGGCAGAATAGAGAAAACAGTAGCAAAGACAGAGTACAGTTTCTGTCCCACATCTTTTTTAACTTGCAAACTCAATAAACTTAGGCCAGAGTCTTGTTTAAAGCATGGATTTTAATTGCTTCCCTAGGCATCAGCTCTGGGCAAGGCTCAGAAGCTGGGCCCTGAAGCAGTTCAAGTTACCAGAAAGAAATCGGAGAGCAAGAGGAGAAAGGAAAGACAAGGAAAAGATGGATAAAGGAATCTGAGCAGGAATGTTGGAAGTTGGTGGGGTTTTTTTTTTCTGTTTTCTGGCCACCCCTTGGTAAAGATGCCATCAGGTTCAATGTAAGAAAAACCCAGATGCCTCAGGAGATGGTGGATGAGAAGATCGTGGTAAAACTTGCTCCTCTTCATTCCTCTCTTGCCCCAGTGTGGTAGTTGTCCCTTGTTCTGTATCTTAAGTGAGTCTGAACTCCGACACATCAGATTTCCATTTTCCTTTTTACTGCTTGTGACTCTAAACTCAGCCTTGGGTGGTTTCAGAAGGCCTTTAAGCCTGAACTCATCTTAATGTCTCAGCTTCTAAAAACTTACTTTTTTGGAGAGTTGTTTTGAATTCACTGTCTGTTGCATTAGAAACTGAGAGAGCAGTAAATGAAGGTCTACTTTCTTCTACAGGAGAGCATCCACATGTGACTACTGTGCTGTAAGACTACTTTAAAGTACAGACTGAAGTGCAAGAAATGAGAGTATTCTGAATTAAAACAGGTTCTATCATGCTGGAGCACGAAAATTTGAAGGAGAAAGTCATTTGAAGAAATCCTTTGTTTGCTAACCTTCAATCTAAAAAGATGCTTTAATATAAAAGACCCATCACTACTATGAAACCTGCAAATACCCCTCCCCAAAACCTCCTGACAACCTTTGTTATGCCCATAGTCCCTGCAATGCCAGAGCTCTGCCTGTAAAGGCTAAGGATTTGATAGGAAAAGCACTATCTGGGAGTAGCCTGTCCTGTGTATATGTGCAAGGTGGAGGGAGGGAAGTGTTAAAAGGCTGCATTTTGGTTGTTAGCTCTGTCATCTCTCCCACTAAACATTTGTTTCTCGCAGATTATGTTCAGAGGCTTTCTCTCTACTGCAGGGGCAAAGCAGCCTTGCATGTCAACCTCCTCTTCCTGAAGTCTTGGCTGTGCAAAGCCTCCAAGTCCCTGATACGCTCCTTAGAGAACCTTGTTTTTACCCATTGCTATGAAAAACAACATGCTGTGAGTTTATTTCAAGCTTTCTACCTCAAACTCTCATCTGCTTCAGATTCCATCAGTGCTATACGCTGTTTGCTGGAGCAGTTGTCCGTGGTGAAGACATGGCCTTCCACAGCTGGAAGCAGTTCCTCTTCTTGAGCAAGCAGAACATCTTTGCCAAAGCATGGAGGAGCAGGAAGGGAAGCCCTTCTCTGGGTTGGAAACGCTGCTGCCATGGGGGTGCTGGCAAGTCTGTGGCCCCCGAGATGAGAGCGTTTCTGGAGGAGAACACGGAGATCACCAGTAGCGGGAACCTCACGCCAGAGATACAGCTGCGCCTCCTCACCCCTCGTTGCAGGTTCTGGCATGAAAAACTCGACTTGTGGCCTTATGGGGACCCGTTCTGGGCAATTTACTGGCCAGGAGGTCAAGCCCTGTCCAGGTATGCAGCACACAGACCACTGAAGTTCATAAGTGTGGTCCAGTGCTGCCAAGTGTGCCAACTCTTACACAGTAGAGCAGCAATTGTTGCTGGTTGGCAGTGAAATTTCAGCACTTGCTGTATGTAGAGTAGCTTATGGCTCTTATCTTGACTGAAACCTGTAGTCTTCAGTGGAGCTGCACGTGCTGACAACTGAATTTGGCAGAATTTGGGGGTGTGGGAGAGCCATGCAGTTGCCATCAAAACCAAGTGAGCTTTTTACTTATCAGTCATAGTCAAACCCAAAAGAAGAAGTTTCCACTGGGAGATGGCTCAAGGGTTTTTGTTTTATAGGAGATAAGATAGGTGCGTGGTTGTGGGGTGCATCAGCTTAGGCTGATGCACTTGGCAGTGCTGCTTAGTCTCAATCAGTGTCCTCATTTAGGATTTCACCAGCCCCATTGATTCAGGGCTCACAGTCCAAGAGTAAATGAGTATTTAAAGAATCCTCATTGTTTTTAGTCACATAAGAACCTGCATTTTCATTCTGACCACTGGCTTTCAAATGTGTTTGATATTCCTGCTTTCCAGGAGCTAGTTTGCATTCTCTTATCTCGCAAAATCAGACTTCTCACTTTGAACAGCAGAAAAATTTCCTAATTGTTACAGAAAAGAACAAACTGTCAGTCTTCCCCATACTGAAGAGAAGATCTGAACTGCTGCTCTGCAAGAATGTAGGAACAGGAAAGAGTCTTACAGTTCCAAACTGTGAGTTGATTAGCCTACCATTTAGATGAATTAAATCACTCTTAAACATCATGTAATTAAATTAAGGTAATCTATATGTTTTATTATCCTATGATTCATGTGCCCAGGTAGTTGGGTAGCAACGCTAATTGATTGACTACCATTTATACACTTGTTTTGATGAGATGGAAATGTCGGAAATTACTTGCCTAACCTGGAAAGGTAAAAATAAATTAAAAAGCTAATAAAAGGAGCATGAAAGCATGCTGCTTCTATAGCTACATTTATTTCCCAAGAAGCATTTCCACGGCTTGAGAAGGTGGCTATTTCAAACTATGCCTCACAGCGTAACCAAAGACACCTTCTTAACTAGCATGTCGGACACCAGTCTCCAACATCAGCATCACCCACTTTGTCTGTGGCAGGGTAGACAGTAGGTTCCTGCTGTTTTCAGTTGCCATAATCATTAGAGATGACTTGGGAAACGCTCAGCTGGAAGCAGGGCACTCCACAGTGCTAGGTCAGGTCACGCTCTAAATGCATTCCTGCAAGAAGGTCATTGCAGATGCCAGCACAGCCCCTTTCCATGGGGAGAGGAAGCAGGGTGCTTTCCATGGAGGTGCCATCCCTGCCTTCCAACGTGTTGGCCAACTGCAGGTTGTCCCCAAAGGACCAAAACCCACAGGAGGTATCTTCTAGGCCTGCTTCTGCTCTTCCTTCTGGTGCTTCTGTGCTGGGACATGCACGTTCATTTACCCTTTACACCAATCTGGACATTTCTGTTACAGTTCTATATGTTGTAACATCTGTTAAAGTTGTACTTAACAGCGGCCTGTCCCTGTGCTGTCAGGTAGCTGTTATCTTCCATGTTAGGAGATGACACGAATGTAGAATCCTTTCATGGTTCTAGTTTAACAGTTTAACTTTTGTCACTTAAGACTTTGCGCCCTTACCAAAAAAATGAATTTCTAGGCTTTTGGTCAAGTTCTGAACATTCAAGGTTGGCAATATGTTTAATCATAATCACTGCTTGCCTTGTGTCAGTTCTCCCTCTGTGTTTCCAGGTACTTTGCGTGCTGATTCCTCGCGGCAGGTACCAGTGCCTAGGACAAGACACTCTTTCCCCTCAGCGATGCTATATTCTCATTTTCTTATCACTGTAAAGGAACAACATTAAGCAGACTAGGAGTATTTACATCTGTAAGTGCACAACGCAGAAAAAGAAAGGAAAAGATCATCTTTGAGCAGTTGTATAAGCAGTATTGTAGGGCATGGGGACACCTTGTCTTTTGAGCATGGAATATTCACTGCAAATTCATCTTTGTGTTTCTGTTTCTTGAAATTTCTGCAAATTTTTATCAACAGTTTTCATTTTCTTGTTTTTGATACCAAGCACCTTAGTGACACTGCAGCTTGGGTCCATTTATTGCATTAGCTCAGCTATCAGAGAATGACCTGATAGAAATCAGATGTTTTGGTTTACTTGGTTGGACTTTTTTTTTGTGGGGGGGGAAGAAAGGAAGTGTTATATGAGCACAGACAAGCAAGGAGCTAGCTCTATGGCAGCGGCACATATGGAATTACAGTATCTGCTAGAACATCACGGTTCATTACATGTATGATGTAAATGCTCACACAGTGCAGTTCAGCTGAGAAATCTGCATAAATATGCTTATAGCTTTAACAGTTTTTCTTTTGAATTCAGGTATATTTTAGATAATCCCTGTATTGTTAAAGAGAAATCAGTTTTGGATCTTGGAAGTGGATGTGGAGCAACAGCAATAGCTGCTGTGATGAGTGGGGCATCCCAAGTCCTGGCCAACGACATTGACCCTAGTAAGAACTTCTTTTTTTTTTCCATCTCTGCAAATATATTTATTATCTTTAAAGCACATTTTGCACTAAGTTTCTTTGACCTATTTGGGAGAAAATTGATTTCCAAATATGTTAATCTAGAATGATAAAAATATTAATGAATGTTGGCAGTACTAAAAGCTGGGTTGTACTAGGCTCCTTCCACAGCATGTATTTCCCTGTGAGCAGCTCCTCAGAGAGAATAAACAGCAAAGGATCCATCAAATGTTTCCTACACATCATTACAGCTGGTTTGAAAGAGCGCTCCAAGAGCAAGTAGAAAAACTGATTTTTTTTTCTCTAGGACCTGAGCATAGCATATGAGCTGCAGATCCATGTTGTTATTTTTTTTCAAAGATCTGATTTCCCTTAAATGACTTCTGCATTCAGGATATTTATAATTTAATTACTCATTGATTAGGGAGGAAGTGAATCCACAGATAAGGCAGGTGGATATTCTGTTTTTATGCAAGAGTGCCATTGGTTTCCAGTATGGGATAACTCTTCTCCATGCAGTGCTGTGATAAAATCCCACCATTTTATGCTAGATTTTAATGCAGAATGAAAGCTGTGGAAGCTACTAGATAGGATAAATGAAAAGTAAGGTATTAAATTGAAAGTTGTGTCAAAATATTTGAAATTTGTTAATGAGACTGAAAGGCAGAGTCCTCAGACTTAACTTACGTTTAATTTTCTTCAGTTGCAGGAATGGCCATGATCTTAAACTGTGAACTGAACCATCTGAATCCCTTTCCCATCACCATTAAGAACATGATCAATTCGGAGGTGGGCAACTGGGACCTCATTGTTCTCGGGGATATGTTTTATGACGAACAACTTGCTGATGGTCTTCATCACTGGCTGAGAAAATGCATTAGGATACGGCAAACTAAAGTGCTGATTGGTGACCCTGGCAGACATGAGTTTTTAAAACACAGAATTCACAGTCACTTGCACAAAGTTGTAGAATATTCACTTCCTGAATCTACTAGACAAGAAAACAATGGATTAACATCAAGCATCGTTTGGAGTTATCAGCCTTCATGTAGCTTAGAAAGCTGTTAAAGCTGCTTTATAATTAAATTTGTCTCAACTGGTTGGTTTTTTTCTAAGTGTATGAAATAAGACATAAGACTTATGCATGACACAGATCTGTTGATGCACAGCAGCATCCTGCACTGATTTCAGCTTTGTAGGTGAAGGTTTGGGCTCCATTTGAACCAAAACTCAAGTGAGCTTTACTTGAATGGCTGTGCACGGAGGTGCCCGTGGAAAGATAAATGAGGCACGTAAGTTTGCATGCCTGATATCTCTGCTGCATGTTCATGTATTCGTCTCACTCCTGGATGGTACTGTGACTGTGAAATGTTTTAGACTACAGCAGGGAGGACAGAGGAAGATCAGGGTTAAAGCCACTGCACTTCCTTTTCAGGCTTTTTACAGAGAAAATTAGTGCTGTCCTTCCTAAAACTCTCTCTGCTAATTAGCTGGTATTATACTCAACTCTTAAGTGCCTTGCTTTTTGTTTACCTGTCTCTTTCTTCTGAATGTAACTACTTTGGGTCTCCTCCCTCTCCTCTAAAATAAAGTCTATTCTTCCTTTAGCCCTGGAGTGATCATTTAGGATCTCATGCATCATTCAAAAACATGCTTCTTTACTGTGGCCAAAATAAAAACTGGAGTAGCTACGTAGTAACAGCTGTAGCTTTATCATTTTAAGATGACATTAAATGATCTGCACTCCCTAACTTTACAGGGGAAAAATGGCAGCTGGTACAGGATGAAGAAAGCTTTCTTTTCATGATGCTTCTGAACAGGGAATGAGAGAAAAATCAGATACAATATTTTCTCTCTTCTCTTCCTGAGGAGTTACTGAACAACAATCTCCAGAACCATCCAAACCTACAACTCTGAAGAAAGAATCATCTATAACATACAAAAAAAACCCTTGATCCACAGGTAAGAGTCTGTGCATGCATCAACTCAATAAAGAAATCTAAGTTTTCAGAGCAGTAAATTACTGAATAAGCAGAAATTAAGGAATAATGACTGAATGATTAAGTACACTGCACCTACCACTATCCAACCATGTGATATAAAAGCTTAAAGCTGTAAGAGTTGTGACAGTCACTCAGAAAACCCAATTTGTGCAGTGGTAGACGATGTGGCCACAAACATAACATTTAATGAGCTTCTAAAACTACCCAGATGAGCCAGACAAACTTTAATCTTCAGAACAATGCATGAATATTCTCACCCAACAATTTACAAAGATAACAATATACAAATACAATACAGAATACAAAGTGAAAAGGGTATACATGATGTTCTGCCACTTCCAAAAAAGCTTTTAAACTTTTGTTGAAAATGACTGATTTAGCCCAAATCAAAAACCATCAACAAAATCTAGTGGAGTTATGCTAGTAAGATCAGACTCAGTCTCTGGAAATAAAGGATTTAATTGATAAATGCTGATCTTCCAAATCTTATCACTCCTCTCAATGTTGTATAGGCTTTTAAAGACAAGGTAAAGATACACCACAAAGTTAAGACACTTTTCCTGAGCATGTCAGTACTGTCCTACAAGCATCAATATGACAACAGTGCAAATTTAGCCTGCACCACCACCACCACCCTACAAAAGAGTGAGGAAAAAGGGAGACTAAAACTAGTTTTTCCAACCAGCATGACTAAAACTAACTATAACATTTAGGTTCCTAGGCTTTTACCTGGTCCAACAATTTGCTGCAATTAGAGCTTTTAGGTGCTAGTTGCTACATGCAATAATACAGCCAAAGCAAGTGCCTCTGCCTGCGAGAGGGGTTTGCACTGGTGTCCAGTGGTACCTAGAGCTTTCCTGGGAACACAGTCCCCTCTGTGCCCAGCCACAACGCTGCAGGGGCCCACAGAGAGGAGAGCAGGCAACTGAGTTTGAAAATGATCACGTAGCACTTGCAGTAAATAGAATTTGTGCCTCCCAAACTCATAAAACTAGAGAAGAACAGGAATTGTCGTCAGACTTCATAATATCTCTCAGCGTTACGGGATGCAGCATACATATAGTAATATATGTTCTTTATATATATGTGTGTATATATATAAAACTATTTTTCATGCAGTTGGAGATGAACTTTAAATAGATGAGAAGAGTTTTATTTCTGTGACCCCTAATGTGAGTGAGACCTGTGACAGTGCTGGGTAAAGTAAGCACATTCCCAACACTTGCCTAAACTCAGCAGGTTTCACATTGTCACCAGATGCACGTAAGACCTCCCTAGCCCTGCTAGTTCCACATGCAGAGTATCAACAGTGAGCTACCCCCTGCCCTCGGCAGCACTAAAATGACCAGTATTTTTAAGCCCCTCGTAGAAATCATATAAAACCCCCCTCATGTTTCTTGCTTCAAGAGACCCATTGAGTATGATTTACAGTTGTGATGAGATCCTTGCTCCAGCACAAAATAAACTTGCCTACACTTCAAAAACTGAACATGGCTTTTAAATGTGGCTACAACTGAACAATACCTAAACACAGATATTCTCAATTTCTGTAGGCTACTGCAGATGTAATGAACTGCCTACAGCTGAATGCTATACCCTGCTCAACTCTACAGTGCTGAGATTCAGGTGCTCAGTGCCCTTCTCTAGCCCCATTTCAGCTGTGTTTGTGAGGAGCAACATTTTGTTCCCATTGAGGATTTTTACACAGGAATACAGGCAAAAGCCAAGGCAAATGAGTATCTGCCAACAGACAGCATTCTGGTTTTGGTCATCAGTACTATTCTGAAATTCGTTAAATAAAAATTTCTTGAAGTTACTGTAGTTAGGTTTTCATGTTCAGACTATACTTTTAGAACTGTAAAATCCAGTAAGTATTTGATGGTAAATAATAACGAAAAAAAAAAGAAACCTGCAGCATCAGTAACACCATAAATAAGCGTCTATTGGTTTTCCTCCAAGCCCAGCAAAGTGCCCCATGAAAGGAAATTACTTGTTACTACTTAAAGTAACCTTGCACTGGGGGTAATTTCACCTCTGTT
>JAUBNY010000268.1:650433-661813 GCA_032275445.1 Crypturellus soui | reverse complement strand
GTTAACTCTTAACTACTGGGTTTAAAAAACATGCTAATTCAAATAAACACCATTAGCAAAAATTAGTCCCAAACAAATAAAATCAGCTTCAGCCTAAGTGGGAAAAATAGGCCCGTCTTTGTGCCATATACGTGCTTCAGTACTAGATGGTAAAGGGGGACATTTCCTTTGGACATAAGTGCTGTATTAGAGGAATACTGTTTATGTTAAGGTCCCCTTTGAAAGTCCAGGACAATGCTTACTATTCTGGAACCCCATCTCTGAACTTGGAATAAGGCATTATCTTTTACAGACACACTAACATCAAATAAAAACTATTTTTTGTCTGTTAAAATTATTAAAACAAAAAACATAACACAAATATTTAGTCAGTGCTGACTCTAATCTTTAATAATTTCAATCATGTTCTTCAAAATGCAAAAAATTAATTTATTTTTGATTTTGGGACAAAACATTCCTTTCTCCTGCCCTTCTTACACTTCTTTTGCAGCATGCCTTACACCTTCTGCTTAACTGCATTTCATCTCTCTGGATTCACCACATGATCCTATTTTAAAACTGCCTCCATCATCTTTTGGTGTTTGGCCCCTTTCTAGTTTCGCTTACATCTGTTTCTTAATGGTCTGTGCCCTCTGTGTGCACTTATTTCTCTTTGACTTTCTCATTTACTTGACTCTTTCGCACAGATTTGCAAGTTCCTCTTGATATTTTGAACATGCACCATGGCACTTGAGCACAAGCACATGGTTTGGCCTTGCAGCCTTTACAGGCAGGAACCCCTACAGTTGCAGTCCGCATGGGCAGTGTCACAGGGATATTTTGTAAATATTTCATTGACTTCTAATACAGATTTCTAGTCTACAGAAGTCTAGTGTTACCACACGACTGAGTACCAGAAAGGAGGAAAAGATACTGGAATATTTAATTTTAATGCCCTGGAATATTTAATTTTAATGCCCTCCTTTTGGATAAACTGAAGAGAGAATGACAGTATTTAAAATATAGAACCTGTTATACATTTTTTTAATCTAACAGTTATGAATACTCTGCACTTGGCTCATATTCAACACAAAATCATCTTCTACCACCCAAGCCAACTCTTCTCTATCACAAGAATTCCCCTCCTCAACTTCATTACCTTACTGTTATGAAGTCTGTTATAATACTGCTGTTACAAACAATGCCCCCCACTTTATTCATACTAACTACAAGCTGACATTAAAGTTTGTGCCCTTTCTAGCATTTTTAATGTCACTCTCCTTCTGTTGACTCTATAACACGACTATGACAGCATATCCAGAGGGCAGAGTCCCTCTACAACTAGAACTAGTTGTCTGCTGTTTATCTTTTCTATGCACTTACAACGTTTGACGTCCTTTATTTTGCTTTAGGTCAGTTTGTCCTAATCATAAGCAGATAAGCATTTGTCTGAGATTCTTCCTTTTTATATGAAATATTTAATCATGTTTTACAACTTGAAGAAAATAAAACTAAATAACAAAACACTGAAAGAGAAACCCACTTCCCATAATAGGTAGACTGTTGATGAAAGATAAATTTGTTTCATTAATAAATACTGTCATACCTAAATTCTTCATATCAAGATGCAAAATAGAACTTATTTCTTCCCTGAAAGGAGGAAACTAGAAATGAATGGTGGTTCTGGATCCTAAAAGCTTGTCAACAAATACAGCTAAAAAACTCCTCTTTCAATTTGCTTATGTAAGTCTTAGTAAATGTTAATTAGCCCACTGCACCCCTGCTTACCTGAGTAGAGGAGAAGCTCACACTCTGAAGAAACTTGCAGTTCTCTCCTAGTGCCTGCAAGGAGGCATCGGTGATGCCAGAGCAGTTGCCCAGGTTCACTATTTGTAGATAGTGGCAATTGAGTGCAAGAGCACGAACTCCACTGTCAGTTATATTGCAGCACCTTTTGAAAGATGCTTCCCGCAAGTAAGGACAGGACAAAGCCAGAGCTATGACACCTATCAAAGAAACAGAAACCAGTTAGAGAAGTCACCTTTTGCTTTTTAACTAACTGCCATGCTGGATCCAATATGCTGTCCTCTGGTCACTGACCGCTTGATTTTCATTTTGTGCTGAGCCAGCACAAGAGGAAATTATTTTATGGCTTATTTTTTTCAATTTAGTAGTGAGAAAAAGAAAATCCCAATATCAAACAGACATGGAGCCTTGGAAAATGGTACTACTGAAGGATGCCTGAGGTAATAAAGGCTTCTGAGCACTGAATTCCCCTACTTAGTGGGAGGGACACCTCAGGAAATGCATATGAAGTATCACCTCAATGACTGCATGAAAAGAAAAGCAGCCAATGGCTTGAGATGCCCCTGGAGCTGTGCCACAGTTTTTGAAGATCCAGCAGATCCTTCCAAGATGGATGTTCCTTCATACAACTGAAGTATTTTGGGCATCTGCTCCATAACATTATGTAAGCAACAGGTCCATCATGATTCATGGCAGCATATGATCATGCGGGCAAGTGAGGGGAAGATTAGCCAGCTAGTGGATGAGAAATCAAGTGAAGGAGTATTATTCTGTGCTGGAAAAGGAGCTTCTGACACTTACAGAAACAGAATATAGAGCAACATCCTGAGACAGTAAGGATGAGAGCAGAAGGAGCTATCCTAGAAAAGAAAGAGGACAATAGGATGGGAAGAGACTGGGGAACCTGAAGCAGTTTTCTAGAGAAAGTGGAATGGAAGGGACAGACATGATAATTACAACAATAATAACAACAACACACATCCGCACTGTGGTAGCTCTATGCGCATGGAAAATCTGCCGAGAAATACCAAGGTGGTGGTCAATAAAGAAAATTGATAAAATGAAAAGGCACACAGTGTATAACGAGGCAGATACCTTAAACTTGGATCTGAAGTAGAAGACAACTCTGAAGGGAGAAATCCACTGATCAAGTTGAGATGAATGAAACTACCACACTCTTCGTGGGACAAATCAAGGATAACTGCTGGCTCAGTGGCAGGCAGAAAGAAGAAATGGTTCAGGGAACTGAAGTGATATTTTGCTGACTTCTGAAGAAATCAATTTGCTGCAGGGCTGGAATGTTTTAGCTCCAGCAAGGTGAGCAAGGGCAGTCACAGCGCAAGCCAGGCAGTGCCCTCACTGGCCCGGCACAGCCCCATTCCACCTGAGATGAGCAAACTGAGTAGTGAGTACTAGAACCAGGTCCCACAATGGTCCAGTGATCACCAAGCAAAGGCAAGGCAACATGTGAGGTCCAGGATCAGGCCAAAAACCCCAAACATTTCAGATGTAGGAGTAGAACCAGGTACATCTATGACAGCCAAGACCTGGGCTTAATCAGGACTCCTGAGCCCAGGAGCAGAAGCTGGGGATATGGGTCCCAGCTGAGACTGGTCAAGGCCATTAAGGTCAATTGGTGCCCTCAGAGCAACAACTGAAATATTTGCACAGAAGCACCAGGAAGTAGCCAATAAAATAAAAGAATGAACTATAGATTGAAGGTGTGAAAGAAATTTACTGCAGGGATTATGATACATGAGGATTCCAACAGCACAGAGTATTACATCACTTTCTGGAAAGACCAAAATATAGAGATGAATATGGTAAATTATGTTGCTGTCTAAGAACTGCAAAGAATACTTGCTTGGGTCAAAACCATGTTAGAAAGAATGACATAAAAGAAAGTACTGGCAAGTTAATTTAAATGGAACAAGAAGTGCTGTAAGATGTTACATTACATGAGAACAAGTGACCCACAAGCAATTTACACAGAAAATGTTTACTAGTAATTCCTAAGTAGTTGATGTTCCTAGATGTGGTAGTCTACAGCTTCTCTCCCTCCATCTACTGAGTTAGTACGAAGTAGCATCAACTTAAACTGCTTTTCTTTTTTTTTTTCCCTGTTTCGTGTGTGTGTGAGTTCAATTAAGATGAGTGATGAAGAATTCATTCAGTTTAAATTAAAAATAAAGACTTTGTTACATAGATTCTCAGTTTAAAAGGGGCTCAGTAGGAAAGTTAGATAATTTGGATGAACTAGAAACTAGTCAGTAAAGAATGAGACCTTCCATTTTTACTTACAAAGTGATCAGATATTTTTATCCAAATAGAGGGAAAAAATATACAAAAAATTCTAGGCTTAGCTGACTACTTATGAACCATGTTAGAAATCAATGGACAGATGAAGGCATGGAAGGAAGACCATTGCAATCTATGTCTTAGGAACAATAAACAGTATAAAAATGAAGTCAAATTTTCCAGAAACCAATTGGAAAAAAATATATATAACTAAAAAAAGTATATCACTAAGCACTGGTTAAAAAAAAAAAAAGACAGCAGACTAAGGCAGATCTAAAATAAGGTATATATTAACTGTAAAGTAAATTAATATTTTCTCTCAGTTTTCAATGAGGATGAGACAATGGAGTGAAGGAATAAAAGCAATGAAAAGACATAACAAAACCTAAATGTGAAGTAAAACTCAGTAAGGTTTATGCACTTAAGTCAAACCTCCTTGACACAACTTAAGAACAGAGTTTGAGTAGTACCTGAAACTGCAAATCTTAAAGCCAGGAAATCTTTCAAGCCAAGGATGCTTACAGCATAACAAGTATGTTTAAATGACTGATGGGGAAAAAAAAAAAGTGATCTAGGAAACCACAAGCCAGAAACTTTAGCCCCAGTGGTACTAGAAAGGGCTGGAACCAATTTTGAGCAAGAAGTAATTAAGAAGATGAAGTAAAAAATATGATCAAATGTACCAGTTTTACCAGAAACCTAACAAGAGAGTAACCTGATAGCTCTCTTTCTTTGTACGATAATCAGTGCTCTACATTTATAATTGACTAATTAAAGTCACTTCAGTAATATAACTATGTGGCATTGGGAATTTTTAAACAATATTTACCCTGCGTATTTTTGCAGTTTACTCCAGTCTTTCAAGAAAAATAAAATAGAAATAAGATCCTGGTTATCCGTGCACAGATAACCTACCTTCTGAAGTGATTCCCAATCTGTTTTCTTTGCGAGAATTTAAGTTGATTTCTTTCAACTGCTTGCAGTTATAAAGCTGTAACAGTGCATTATCCGAAATATCACATTCTCGGAGGTCTAGAGACTCTACAGCAGGGTGCAATACCTGTAATGAAAACCTAGTATTTCAGTCTACACTGTTATGTAGTGGAACATGCATATTTTAAACTGAAATTGTTATTACATGAGACATTACATAAGACTTAAAAAATACGCACTCAAGGATGGTATTACCAGAACTGGAAACTAGAATTTCTAAAGCAAATATGCCATATTTACAGAAACAGTTCATCTCCTACAGCTGAGATGTTGTTTAGTTTCTGGAACATGTTAACACTACAGCATACACTACAGCATATACTACCTGGACAAAGCATTCCTAGTTTGGACACAATTTTAAGAGCAAGCTGTAACTCCTCACTAAAAATCAGTTATCACCAGAGTCACAAATTTAGTCAGTGGAAATACTACTCTTGGTGCAGTTAACATGAGTGTTTCTGTCAGCACAGATAGGTTACCAAGGGTCATAACCTCAAACCTACTAGCACAACTACAACAATAGAAGTCTGAAGTGTAAATACTGACCAAGTTTGGTTAAAACTTAAATCTGTTTCACATATACAGGTTAAGATCTGAAAGATATTTTACCCCAGAGTATTTTTCTCATTTATGCACAAAACACGCGCATGCTCTTTGCCTCATAAACAAGCAATCTCATTATCATACCAGGAAGAGGTATCCAACTTCATTAAATAGGCAGTTTCACTCCCGTAAGACCACAGCTTGGAGTTCTTGTGCAATCTTTCTCAAGAGAGCTTTTGTGAAATTAAGAGGCAAAGCAATGGAAGACCACAAACTTTACCTCTAATTTCAGTTTTAAGGCCTCCTGATACTTCTTATTAAAAAAACAGCAACAACAAAACACACACACACACACACATACAAGCTCCCTCTTGCTTCATTTGATAAAAAACACTTCTAGTTCCCCTCAGACCAATAGGTCAAACGTCAGATCATATGTTGGAACCAAATATTTCTTTTCAGCCTGTCATTCTCTCCCTTACGTCACACAGATTATTGTGTACAGTAAATTTTCATGCAAGGAAAGATAACAGCATGGCTGAGAGGCTTCTTGAAAGTCTATTCCTTTTTCAGGTTCATTCTCAGCACTTACAGCACAGATATTACAGGATATTGTTCTTGTGTTACACAAATATGCATGCTACTAAAATTCTTACTGTTAAATAAACCTTATGGAAAAACAACTTCCAGTAGATTATAATTGCAATCTTTTGGTAAAGTGAGTGACACATTGGATATCATTGGTAGGGGTAGAAGAGGGGGGAAGGTATCAAAGCTAAAAGCCTCAAACACACCCCTTCACCCCATAAATCCACTGATATACTTATTAGCAATTTTCTTAAAAGAATAATATCCAGGGATTATTTTCATTGATGCTTCTGAAGCCATATCTAAGAAACTAATGCATCCAAAACCAAAGATGACCTACTGGAAGTCAAAGTGCTCATCTAAACTTATTAAAGATCCTTTCCCTGACTGCTGGCTTTCTTTCACAACTGCTGATTGCCTAGGGCACAACAAGAGTGAGCAAGCTGCCAATTTTGAAGCCACATGAGGGAAGCCATCTTAGAAGAAATTAGGACTGCAAAAAGGGGTTGGGAGTCATCTTTAGGTACAAGGAAATCTACATGAAAGCAACAGTGTGAGAATACTGTCCACTTGGTGTAATTTGAGCATTATGCTTCCTGGGCCAATGATTTTTCAATGACTACATTACTAGTTAAACGTTGGTTTTCTGATGCCCTTCAGAGATTCACATTCACTGAATACTTGCATAAAACTCTAGCATCAAAGAGGGTGGAATTTAAGCTCGAAGTAGTGTTTGTGTGCAGAGCACAAGAGATGAATGTACATGAAAGGTTTATAGTCTGGGGGCAAATATTGAAAGGCTTTATAGATCCTGGTGAAACTGAGTTTGAATAAGGAGCTCAGTATACATGTCGTGGAAAGCTACTATTGGCAAAAAGCATAGTAAGGAAAAAATGGATGATAACACAGATCTGGGCAGGAAAATGGAGGTAATAGATAAAAGAAGCTTATGTATAAGAAATAATGAATAGTATTTTGACTGCAAGAGTTTAAAATTTATGCAGAGGGTGGGACAACAGCAAGGAAAGTATGTGCACAGAAGCCGATGAGATAGCACGGCACAAAAAAAAATGGAAAGAAAATAGAACCAACAGTAATATTGTGGAGACTGGGAAAGACAAAAGCAGAACAGAAGCCATAACAAGACAATCCATTATCTATACGGCAGACAAACGGAGATGTGTAGCCAGTGTGGAAAACATAGAATACTTTAGTTACAAAGAATATGGGCAAGAAATAATGAGGAGAGCTATCTGACCAACAAGAGTAATGACAAGATAAAAGAAGAGGAAATTTGAGGAGTGAAACTGCATTAAGAAATGGTATCTTCAAAAGCTAAAAGATGACTATCACTTAAAAAATGCAAGTGAGACAAAGCCAGATATCGTTAGCACCAAAGTTTAAGGTATAATAAGTTCAACAAAAGTGTCCTGCTAAGGACAGAATGTCAGGAAGTGTGAAGAGAAAGGGAAAACACACAAGAATGAATAAAAACAGAATACCTAAATATTAGTTAGAAAACAGGCTCAAGAGAAAGCACTGGTGAGCTGTTGAATGAACACAAGAAAAGATGACATTTCTAGAGAGTCCAAAGAAAAGTATTGTAACTTAAACTCTCTAATTTCTTTCCAGACTAAAAGTAATCTAACCTTAATAGATTTGCGTGTTTGTACATACATAATCATATGTTTTTGTTCACATAGTGTTTTTAGGATGTTTAGAAAGACTCACTATTGCAAAAATACCTAAAAAAAAAAAAAAAAAAAAGATCAACTCAAACTTATCAAGATAAATGAACACAAGTTCAATTTTTACATAAGCACTTATTTTTACGATTAAAAAAAAAAACAATGGAGCATACTGAAGAAAGTTTTCCACAATACTTCTGAGTCTGTCTCTAGCATTAACTTCACTATTGTAACTCTGAGAAACTGATACTGTTTGCCTGTTCTATGTTGTGTATCAAAGCAGGAATGAAGAGGGAGTCATTCACTTCCCCTGTTCCACCAAGGCCAACCTTAGCTTTCCTCATGTCTCACGACTCCCTTGAGACTCAACAAAATTCCAGGAGACAGATACCGAAGCAGTCGTGACTTTCGATTTTCAGCTAAAGACTCACTAAACCAGTTTCATTCGAAAATACTGACAGACATCTGGGAGCAAGAAGGATGAGAGCATTTGTATTGATCAATTTCTAAACCTAAATATGATGATATTTAAAAGATTCAAAATTTAAATACATTGTACTGGCATCATGTATTTAAAGTCCATACAGCAAAAGAGAAATCTGTTAAGTTTCTAAAAGCTTTCCCTAATCCTCTTGTTCTTGAAATACATTATTCTTCTGTGACCATCAGAAGAAAGAGGGTTCAATCTGCTGTTACTGCTCAAAGCCAGCTTCTCTGTCATCAGCATGACTACAGAAACAAATTTCCACAGAGCTGGAAACACCTCCAGATGGCACCTTCAATAATAATTTAAAAATATTCCCTATAATTTATGCTACGTATTATCATCCAATATAATATATAATACCAACAGATATAATACCAACCAGATATAATACCAACAAAAAGACTAAAACCCATTCCAAATACCATTACTGTGGCCATACTTCTGCACTATACATTTACTACGTCAGACAAGTTACCAGAAACTGGTATTGTAGCCTGTAGTACAATCTGATATTGCCTTGAGTCCCTTAAACATTGCACAGTTTCTTATGCTCAGGAACAGACTGATTTGCAATGGTCTAGTTTTCCAAAACGAAAAGGGATGTTCTGTCAGCTGATTAAACAGAGGTTAATAACTACTGACTGGAGTTATTTTTTTAGTTTCCTTGTCCCAAAAAGTAGAGTCTTATTATTTCCAGTACAAGACTATAAGTATTACAGAGCTTAGAAATACATAAAAGAAAAAAAAAAGTGTAAAGAATGTAAATGTAAGTGTAAAATGTAAAGATGTGGGTGGTATAAAACAGCCCTGAATTGATTTGTTGACTCATGCAGAGTTTTAGTTTAGCTCATCTTTGTGTAATAAACTAGCACTGAGAATAGTTCTGAATTGGTTCTTACCTCACCGATATTTGAATCAGTTATTTGTCCTTGTAGACTTATTAATTTAATCAGTTTATCCTTTATGTTGGGTGGCAAGGACTTAATATCAGCAGTATATCTTGAAAGATTCTTTGTCAAGCTGTGAATGCATCTAAAATAAAGGAAAGTCACAGTCAAAACAACAACAACAAAAAACATTATGTAGTAGAACCAGAACAATCAAGCCATAAAAAGGTGTCATCTTCTGCACTGCTGGAATTGCTGGCTCCAAACCTTATCAATTCCTGTTGTTCCCTGCTACCACCAAGCTCAGTTATTGCCCTTTCAGGTTCATCAACCAATTTTTTGTGCACACATTTCCTGATAAACCATAGGCCAAAAAAAAAAAAAAAAAAAACAGTCACATTCACTCTCATTACCAGCCCAGCTCACCAGGACACCTTTGCCTGTGGATAATTAGCAAGCATTAAGAGCAGCCCTTCCACGAGTGGAGCCTCTAGTTGGTAGGCAGCACAAATCTTGAGCTAGGGCTGGTGGTTCCAAAGTGGGGACATTTCTCTTTCATCTCAGTTAAACAAAAGTGCTAGGGACATGTTCTCAGGCTTGCTATGACACCGGTTTGTATTTCAGACCTACTTACAAAGCGTGAAATGGCACTTTCAAGTGTTCCAAAAACGCCGAGAGTACAATGTAGAAGAGGCCTACGACCTTTAAGCTTCACAGCCTATACATATATTTCTATAAGGACTAGATCTTTCTAAGTAACTATGCTAAAACAGCCTTACACCAAAGCACAGCTTCCAGAGAGTTGTATCACATGGAATAGAGCCACCAAACAGATGTTAGAAAGGCAACTTGGCAGAAGAAATGAAACCCAAGAGGAGATACTAAAAGCAGCTTAATGACAAATAATAAAATAGATATATCTTCCTGCACTCTTTAGGATTGTTTTTTTTTTTATTTGCAGCAAGACCATAAAATAATAAAAAAGTTTCTAAATATTTCCAGTAGGATGCTCTTGTGCATGTGAGTTGGAGTTTTGATTTCTCTTTCATGGCAAGGGGAAAGGCCCTTACAGATACCACCACCAAGCAGCATGTGCACCTTTGTAAACCACTTTCTGTTAGCTTTGGAGGTCTTAAAAATAATGACCTTATTAAAAGAACTGCTCCATCACACACTAGTTAATTTGTTCCAATTTTCAACTTCGGCTCTAAAAGTTGCTAGTTAAGTAACAGGCCTAAAAGCACAGCAAGAAGCCTAAAATGTACTTTGACATCAACAGATGGCCATTATCTGATTAGTATGGGACAAGAAATAGTACACTAGAGTTACCTGCATTTATATAAAAGTACATGCAATTATTAATTTTAAGTATTAGTCTTACTAATATAAAGACTAATATAGAAAATTGTTGTAACAGAACTAAGAAAGTAGTATAGAAAGGTAAGCAACCCATTAAAAGTGGAAAATATCAATATTAAGCTACACAGTACACGTAAAAACTCCTAGATCGAAAATCGAGGGCTAATCAGGAGTAGTAGAATGTAGTATAACACAAGTCTTAAACAATATTCTAACAGATTAATCATGTAAACTAGAAAAGTATGGGAACTCTTTTGGCTTTGCAAAAATATGCAAGTTATTACTGAAACAACATTTTAATTCCTATTAACATGCTCAGCTGTCAGTGCAACACTCCAACCGGATGAGACATCAAGGCTGAAGTTCAAAAAAGCTGGTTCCATCCTCCCTGCCTCCCCAACTGCTTTTGATTGTGCCTCTCTCACGCTGGCGCTAAAATGCATAGATTTGCTTTGCCCTCTTCACACAGAAAACTCAGGATTTTTTTTCCTTATGCTGTCTGCAACTCCCTCCTAAACACAAGCATAATTCGATACCATGAAAATCACAAAAGCAAAATAACATTCAGTTGATTCACTGGAGCCAGGTGGAGGGAAAAAGGGGAGCGGGGACCAGGGTCCCATGGTCACCCCTCCGCATCCAGGCTTGTCACAGATGCCCATCCCCTACCTGCCACCCCTGTCCCCCCATCCCCCCCAAACCCTGCCACTTGCTCTGTCACTCTGTCAAACACCCGTCAAACCTGTCACCTA
>JAUBNY010000268.1:638772-649740 GCA_032275445.1 Crypturellus soui | reverse complement strand
GCATACCATATTCTGAAGCAATGGCACCCACATAATTAGTTCATTTGCTTGCAGCCTTGCATACAATCTAAAGATTGTTCTGCTTCAATAAGTAACACCCTATATACATATACTGTCACATGAGTGCAAAAGATATGCAACTTATACAAGTTACCTGATTTTCCAATAGATAGTTCCCAGTTTTCCTTCAATATCTTTCAAAATGCAGTTTTCTGATAACATAACTACTATTTTCCAGATGTTGCCTCCTGACAGTTGTACCACATTCTACTCATGCATAGTACACATTTTTGCTCTAGGGTCACTGAATAGGTTGTAAACACATTCGTGTCCTAGAACCATTACAAATGTGTTCTTCAGAACAATGGTTTGTTTAGAAGAATATATGTATGTAATGTTTTTTCTACTGCTTGTTGTTAATATCTATCTAATTATGACTCCATTATTGTTGCATTGATGAAAATCATTTACTTACATGAATTAGATTTCCTTTGGTTACAGCCAGCTGGGCCCATGTTGAAGTGAGTAATCATAAATCTTACCTCACTTGCACTTCAGAGCTGTGCCCAGTACTTAAGGAGCCAGGAGGTCAGTGAGCTGTAAGAAAAGAGATTACCAGACAACTTTAAATGCCTGTAAAATATATATATAGTTTAAACTTTGTCTTTTACGACAGCAGTTTCTCTTCACTGAGTGACACAGTGTTGTGACTTCATTCTCTAAATTTATGGGATGATGGGATTCTGTCAGGGAGGACTCTATTTTCAGTGATTTTGAAATATATGCTCTGTGATAAGGAAGATACCAGAGGATGTTTCCCAAAATATATTCTCCGTATGGCTCTAGCAAGGAGTCACGTATGCTTTAGTAAACAATTGTAAATTCTGTTTGCTTTTCCTTTCTCAAAACAAATTATTCTGTACAAAGCTATCCTATCAACTATCTTGTCCTAAGAAGCAACAGGGGACACTCTGCCTTCCCTTTGGAAGTATTATCTAAAGGTGATTGCATGTGAACTCAAGTTCAGATATAGTAACAGATTTTACTTGATAACAATTTTAACTTGATAACAGATTTTGGACACGCTCATGCAACTGTGTGTATGTATTCTCACCTGAAAATCATTGTTTCGCCACTGAATTGACCACCGAGACCAGGTGCTCACGGTGCGGTGCTGGGTCACTTATGCCGCTGTTCATCAGGCACGGTGGGTGACTGAACATGCACTCAAGGAGCTGTCCGGGAGCCTTCCCATCTTTATGCAGGAGTACTTACTAACAGAGTATGATTTCTTTTTCCCTGTCCCATGACCATATTTTTAAGAGATGGCAGGGCTTCAAAACTATGGTGGCAACTGTCGAGTCTCTGACTCCCAATAATAATTAGAAGCACACAACCACCCCCTTGGTTTTGTCATCCCGCTCATGCGCCTCTTTTCCTGCAGCGTTTCCACAGTGAGGAGAAGCAGGAAGCAAACAACAATGATTTCTAATGCAGATGGTTTATGTTAAACTGCAGATCTTTAGCCAGGCTGTCCAGCAGTTAGAGTGTGACAGTAGGAATGAGAAAGATAACAGGATGGCAGCGATGAACTGGATTCTTAAAGCAACTACAGTTTCAATCGTGAGCCTGTGAAGCAGCTGTGGGGCATTGGGAGGTCTGCTCTAGTGACACCAGTCACAGTGGTTGATGTAACGATGTCTTTGTGTGGGAGACTAAAGGCTTCAGATACAGCTAGTGCATCACATGCAGGGTGCCTTGAATAGCTTAATTGTGAAGGAAGAAATCTTTTTCTCTCCCAGAATAAGATACACAGATAAACCCATCTATCTATACAGCCTCATAACAAATATGATGCATCTGGATACCCCGGAGTAATTTTCAACTGATCATTTATTTACAACTGGCAGACTTTTATTACACTGCTGATTGCATTTTGTTCATTCATCATACTCAACTTGAAACCTTCGGGATTGCTTCCATTTTGTTATACTACCGAGGCTGTGATTGCTCACTACCTCCATATTACAGCACTTTTCCTAGAGAGTGTCTTTCAATCCATAGCATAGATGAAGGAATTTCTAATTTCCCATAGAAGACTCATGTAGAACCACACAGAGTTCTTCAGCCTGGTGCAGCATGTTCATTTATGTGCTTTGAGGTTAAGCAGGGTGGTCTACACTGCCTAATTTCATTGTGAAAATAACATTTATAATGCTTCCCATGCACAGTTCACCACAGTTCTTGCTAATGCATGTCACATGCTGCAGCTCTGCTGCCTTGATGATTCTATAAGGCAGTCCATCTCTATCCTTAGAAATGACATTATAAGACAGTCTCAGCTGTGAAGAAATTTCAAAGAGAACTCCAGTAAAGCATTTTTCCTTAAAAAAGAAAAAAAAAGGAGGAAGACAGACAATATTTACAGGTCTCTGGCCACTCTCTCACCATTATTACAATGGTAGCACAGAGATATAATGACCTTTTTACCAAAAGTGCAGGCTCACGCTCCTTTTATTGATTGAGAGTGCACTTTATTGACTCTGGCTTATATGGATCTCCCAGTGGGGCTCAGGCATCTCAGACATCATTCTTAACCTGACCATTAGCCTTTGCGCTTCTTGTCTGGGAAATGTCATGTGATATGCAGTCAAAGGCAATCTAAAAATGTCAAATCCTTTCCAAAATACTTGCTTTCTTATTGCAGTATACCATGATACAGAACAAGGATTTTACTGGAAAAAAAAGCTTGTTTGAGGTTATTTCACTATAGTAATAGATATTTATCGGTAAGGTAATGACAGGGCATGTGGATTTTGATAGATACTGCATTTTTATATTTGCTTTATGCTAGCTGAACATATGTACAGGGTCTATAGCTATGACTTGTTAAGGTAGAACTCGTAATAAAAAATATTAAGATTAGTACGAATGAATTGCAATTTGAAATACAGATATGTGAAAGCACCAGACTAAAGAGCCCTGCAACGTGACCGCAGCACAGATGACTTGTCAGCAGAAGACCTGCAGGCTGACAGCATGGGGATGGCAGCAAGGTCACAGCGCGCTCTATGTGACATTTCCCTTTCTATTAGACCTACAGGAAGATGTAGCCTTGACAATTGGGTTTTTGTCCAATCTTGGACAAAGATACACAAAGCAGGGAAACAAAGAAAAAGAGACGAGGAATTAAGCACATGGAAAGAAGGAAGATTCCAAAGCGAAAGATCCCAGCACAATTACTTTTGACTCTTATAAGAATTGTCCTAAAAACAAACCCAAACTCATCCTTTGTAGCCAGGCAAGAGAATCCCCCAAAACATGTTGCTTGTTTCCTGATATTTCTCTCCAGCAGTTTCAGGACTGGTGTTGTTAGGTCCGAATTTCAAGCCGCAAGTGGGACAAACACGGAGAGGCTCAGGTAAGCAGGATACCCTTTATTACCAGCTAGCTGGGGCCCAAGGCTCACCCGCGACAGGAAACCTTGCCAAGGACCCTGTCATTGCGGTGCGTTCGGTTTTTATACATTTCCAAGGCGTGGTTACATATGATAAGGGCATACGTCTATGGGTGGTCTTCCGACGGGATTTTCCAGTCTGCCGAGGTGGGGGCTTGTTCCAGGAAGTTCTTGGGTGCGGTGGGGGTAGTTTGTTTGCTGAGTCATGCTGAGTCATGCTGAGTTGTAATGTTCTGTTCCCACAGTGTAATGTGGGGAGATGAAGCAGGCACAGGTATACGAGACAGCGTACTGCAGCCTCCCGAGTTCCCATGGGGAGGAAGTGCAGAGATGGGAAACGTGATGATATGAAATTCGGAGTGGAATGTGACACTGCTGAAGGCAAGCTGTGTGCTGTGTGTGATTTTATTTGATGAATGTGGAAATTGGTCTGAATGATTCTTCACTGTGTTACTCAGGATTGAGGCTCCTCTCTATTACCACAGTTAATTGCTACTTGCATCACAGAAAAACAAAACGGAACAAATACTGTGCAGCCTGAGCAACTGCAAGCTGATAGGTACAGTACACACTCAGTCTACAAGTTTACTTACTTACAGCAGCTCTGCGAAGAAGAGTTTTAGATCAAATCTTATAATCTTTAACTAGTACTTAGTAGACAATAGGAAGCCTCTCAGTGAGGAGCTGCCGAAGCTTGGAGTGCAGATGGAGTTCAGGTGTGAAGTACCTGGAATACGGAGTAGTAAAGGGATCCAAAGAGCTGAGACAGATGTGACGGAGGTGGCAGGGCAAGACCAAGAGCACAGCACAGGAGTGGGCACTGACGTGGGTCTAGGCAGGACTTCGGAAAGGAGCGAGTGAAGGCTCTGCTGAGCAGAGCTGATGGGCCATGCTGATGCAGGGAGGGGTGTCACTGGGCAAAATGTCTCAGAGTGGGTGGAATGGGGCTCCCAAAGGAGCTCTTTTTTCTTGATTTATTTTCATATTCTTATTCCTGTGCTCCTTGGCAGGGGGACATGCTGTGTCCTGTGTGCTTGCTGCAGTTTGGTGTTGTACATTATTGTGTGTTGGCACACACAAAGGCACAAGTTGTCTCTTGCTTAATCTCCTCATAATGATCCAATCAACATTTATGGCCCCTTTCATATCTTCTTTAACAGATATTTTCCAGATATTTCTCTGTTCACCTGTTTTTTGTTATTTACAGATGTTTACTGAAATCTGATTTGCTGTAGAATTATTTGCTTCTCATAAAAATGATGTTCTGATGTTCTTGAATGCCTGCCTTAGCTTTTACTCACAAAAAATAGCCACCAATGCTTAATTCCTATGTCTAGATGTACGTAAGCAATATAACTGATTTCCATGACCATAAGCACCTGCTAGTGCACTTGCCAATTCATTGTTCTGTATTCAGCAAATGATGATAGCTTCTGAAATAATGATATGTAAGAGGACAACTCTCCCCTCATGAGTGGTCTTCAATGCAGATTTTCAGGTTTATCTTTTCTCTTTTTTGATGAGCTGATCTGTACAACCACTCAAATCTTGTGAATTATAATAGGGTTTGGGGAAAAATAAATCTGTATTGCTTTAAGACTTTATTTTCATTATAAAGTGAGAATGATGGCTTAACTGCATAAAAAGCGAGCAAATTCAAATCAAATTGGTATAGAGGGGAGAATGGATAATATGGAAGTGGAGGTGAATTTCTATGAACTGTAAAAGCCTTCTGGAGTGCAGCAGGGCTTGAGGCTGTGGTGACATGCATCACTTTCCCTCCGTGCCCTGGTGGGAACACTGGGGCTTTGTGTTGCATCCTCAGACCAATATGAGGCCTGCTGCATTATGTGCTGTTCCTCTCTTGGTGGGAAGTGGCTTGGCCGCAGATGAACGTGTGCTCTCAGAGATGAATAATAAACAGCTGAAGTCTTGTGTGTGTGTTTGTTTGCTACATCAATTTTCTCATCTTAAATTTCCAGATTTCACATCGCAATCATGCCCTCAGCTACTGTTCCTTCACAGCTCTGTAAGCAAAACAGCAGCCCATGTTACGGGACCTCTTCAAGAACACCTCCTGGTGTTCTTTCAGTGACCTGGTGTTCACTAACGCCTCATTATCCCCAGTTTACTTTTTTCTCTCTAAGAAGCGTAACCATTATTCCTGAAAAAGTGTAACCATTATTCCTGAAAAAGGAGCATAATCTCTAAAGTTGCTCTCATATCAAGGTGATTAAACTTTTTGTCTTTCTCTAACTCTTAGGTGTTCTTTGTCATCTCAGTGCTTTTCAAAAGAAAAGAAATCCATTCTCAGTTTTCAGAGTACTTAGTCTGTTTAGCAACTGGCTAAAGCAATTAATCTAATCAAGATCTTGTCTTGTGACAATAGGTCAGTTTTATTGTTAAGGAGGAAGGTTGGAAGAAATCTCTTTGCAATAATTCACAAATAATTTACCTTGAAGGGTAACGGAGGGAAAGTGATACATGTCACCACACAGCAGATGGTTTCTCAGCAGAACTTAAATGTTGATTATCACATACCAATGTTTACTTTAACATAAATACAGATACTTCTTTTAGTCTCTTTCTAATTCTGTTGGTCTCTTGTTTCAATAATACTTTACATTTATGAGATCTGTAATAATCTAATTTATTTAGCTTAAAACAGTCACAACCTAATATAAGTACCTAGCTATATAGAAGTGAATCTGAAATGAAAATAATATGTCAAGTGTCTTCCTCTTTTGTGTAGGAGGAAAATAAGAACTAAATGCAGCTTACCAAAGTTGACCATAAAAACAAAATGGAAAAAAAACCATTTTCTATCTTAGAATAAGTTTCGCAAAACTCTTTTTAGAATATTCTAGTCTTATGACTTAGATAACACACCCACAGACTCTCTCACACTTTGCTTTATTACCGGCTACCTAGTTTTCTCATAAACAAGGCCACTTCCCATATTTAGGTACACTGTTTTGTGTCTATAACTTAGAGAAAATATTTCATTTATTATTGTATTATGAAAAAAACACCAAATAGAATGCACTCAAATATTCTCTAGTCCACCCCACAGCCGTGGAAAATTTCCAGATATGTTTAACAGTTTGGAAAGTGGACCTAGTTTGTTGGCTAGTTCTTACTTAAGTAGATTTACCTGGCCCTTATTATGAGCACAATAAAATTAATAGGTGAATTAGATACATTTTATTCACCCATTAAAATAGTTATTCTTCATTGCTGAATTAAGTTTTGCAAGATAAATTGATAGAACTATAATGACTGAATTGCAGAGCAGAGTTTATTGGGTTTTTGAATTACTCCCTCACTTGTAAGTTTCTTAATCACTTTTTAACCGTTTTTACATACAGTGAAAAAAGCTTAAAAGTGGGGAACCATTTTTCTATCATGTTCTATAGTTTCCATGTCACCTTGAATTAAACATCTAGCATTTGATAGTGTGAGAGAGATCTATGCATTTTATTGATCGTGTCTGAACTTTACTATAGGAGTAACCTAAAAGTGATTTAGTGCCAGGAGCCAGAGTCCTGTGTCCTGAGTTCTCTGTAAGATCAGGAAAGGATTCTTCTAGACTCAGTCTTTTTCTCTGGCTGAGGACTTTATTTGATCCCACTATTTCTGCTTATGTGTGAGAAAGAAACGTTGTACAACTGCACTTTTTTCACTTTTTTTTTTCCTTTCCTCTGTAGCTTCCAATAGCTGTTAATAAAACTTCACAGATAGATTAATACAAAATTACCTTTCTTCAGTGCTCCATCCCCATTTCTAGATGCAGGACCCAGGAATACCCCTGTGCTGCTGGCTGGCACTGCATGCCCAACAATCTCTGTCCTCAGGCTTTACAACAGAGCATCGCAAAAGGCACAGGTAGACAGCGTCTGTGTTCTTCTTGGGGTCTGTTTTCTCCCTGTCTTGTGCCTGTTTGCTAATATCTGACATCATTAAGTTTTAAGAAGGTAGGTAAAGTCTGTGGGGAAGCACTGGAATTTGTGCGATTTTCCAGTTGCTGTGAACATTTGCTAGGGTTTGCTAGGTGTGTAAAGGGTAGGTCTCTTTAAATGCTGAATTTCAGGAAGTGGTTTGTTTCATTATCTGATCTCTTGTGCTTATACCAATTAAACTGTAATAACTGACATGTCATGTAAAGCACGAGGAGTGAACACTAGTAACAGATGGCACCTGCTGTACAAAACAGAAGTCGGGGTGAATGATAATGTCATATTTTTTGATCAGACCTGCAGGCGCAGGGAAGAGACGTCACTGACAAGGCTGAAATATTAAACCTCAGCCTTTTAAAGTGCATGGGCTGGGACAACATTCTGCCTTGGTCTGCAGAACATTTTAATCGATTTTAACGCCTGGGTATCAGACTTCCACAGAGATGGTGTTAGGACTATGGTGATTTAGGCTTACAGCGCTCACTTCTGCTTTTATTGGCAGAAAGGAAGGAAATAGCTTATATTTATCACAATATACATATATACACACATACATTAGAGTCTTACTGTGTCCTCTGCCTCTGCCTTTCAGAATCATCTTTTGGCCCCATGATGCAGTACAGCTCCCCATGTAGTAGTACAGCAGCTCACTCATTTGAGGAACAGAAGAGACACAACCCTCTTATTTTTCAACTTCAGAGCTTTTGGTTCTGCAAACAAGCAGACCTTTTTGTGTAAGAACTGGCAGGTCATAATAGTCGTTAACCAAGATGTAAATGGAGACATCACTCCTTAGAATGTCTCTCCTGAGACTAAAAAGGAAACATACGTTGTTATTTATTTATTTTGAATAACCAAAAAAAAAAAATCAAGGGACAAGGAAATAATGTCTTTGTCTTCCCCTCACCCTTCTCCACAGTGTATTATTTGGGTATTTTTATGTGAAAGTATTAAAGCACTGTAATGTGAAAGTATTATTTGATTTAGTTTTTAATCACTGTAATTAAACATCAGAACTGATGGAATTTTAGCAGTAACAGTTCCAACCTTTTCCTTATTCTACTGCAAAATTAAGAATAATCTCCTCTTCTTTCCAGATTGCTCATTCATGGTTACTGTCATAAAAGAATAGAAACATATCATGAGTACAGTGAAAATGAAACAAAAAATGAGTCATGCTTTTTTTTCACTTTTTTTTTTTTTTTTTTTCCTGAAGCTGTCCTCTCTTGGCATGCACTGCACATCACTGTTCAGGTCACAGCCCTTTATGATAGGAGTTAAATAAGCAGAGCGATCCCAAGAGTAGTCAGTTCCATTAGTAGCATATTTCTATTGCACATATAAGCACAGACAGAAACGCTTTCTGAGAAGAGTTTAATGTAAGGAGAGCGAAGGACAACACAGTCAAACATATTTAAGGATATAACACTGGGCTGGCATAAAGAGTTGTCAAAAACGCATATCAGAAATACAGATGTGTGAAGGTAGAATTGTTACGGACATTTGGTAGACCTGTGCTCCTGTACTGTATACCTGTATTTCTTCTCAATCCTCAAGAGAAATCAACACAGTTGCCTTTGAGATGTCACTGTGACATGTTAATATGGTGCAGTAGAGTAGTATGTTTTCCTCACCCATTTCAAACCCTTAACAAAAGGCTAAAAAAGCTTAACGTCGAGGGACTGGTATCTTGAATACCAAGGAAACTAATAGTCCTTGATACATACCATCTCACAGTTGGATTTCAGGATTGCAGAAAAATCCAGAGTAACGATTCAATGTCTTTAACCTCTGACAAGGCCAATTAAATCATTATACTTACTTGAGAAGCATGGTCATAGAAAAGTCATAGAAGTCATAGAAAAGTGCTATGGTTGCTCTAATATCCATATGTATTTTGTATAATATGGTAAGGATGATGTACATTCAAAAAAAAGTGTGAAATGAAATATCTTGTATAATCAAGCTTTATTCCCTAATTTAAGTCTTCTACCTGAATATTTGGCATGAAAAGTTGCATTAAGTCTGGAATGCTACTAAGATAATGTTGGAGAAAGTGCAATGATGACATAAGAAATACACTAAAACTAATATTGAAGGAGTAATGGTAGTATCATCAGGATGGGAAAGGGTTCCTCCAAAGCCAATTGAGTAGAAGACAGTGAAAAGACTAAATAAAGACTGAAACAAAAGAGGTTTCACTCTTGCATGCCCTCCCAGTCATAAGCACCAGAATGAGTGGTGGCTGAGGAATCTGCCCAGTAATCATGTCCCAGGGCAGGGGTCCCTGAGCACTGGGACCAGCAGCAGGGCACCCCCATGCATGTGTCCAGATGTTGGGTCCAAGGTCTCTTGCAGCAACAGGGAGAACAAGCAGTACCAGCTGTCAAATCCTCATTTCTCCAGGTCTCTTAGGCTGGTGACCATGAACCAAGTATAGATATGCCTCTTTGTTGCCTTTTGGAGACAACAGTGAGTACTGTTTCCATCCTGTCTGTGGTGTTGCACCAAGGTGGTGCTGCTCCAAGGCTTCTTTTGATTTTTCACTAAGTTAAGGGAGGCTGGAAAAGAGCAAGGACTTGTGCACAGCCACAAGAAAAGAAGCATTTATTATTCGCTTAGATTAGTCTCTCAGCCTAAGTCATTATAGCCATGTTTTAGGTTTGCAGGTAAGTTGCTGTTTTATGAAATTTGGATCCCCCAATCCCTCGATACCCTACCAGTTGCAGAGGAATCAGGGTGCAGGCTTCTCCTCCTCTTTGGGCAGGAGATCCTGAGCTCAGTCCAGCTGTGTGGAGCAGGGCCCACCACACTGTGTAGGATGGTGTTAAGCTTTCATAATTCCCTCAAAAAGCAACAGTTAAAACCATGCACAAGACTGCTTTCTTTTTATCGAACCAGGTTCCAATGTTCTTTCACAATTGTTTTGTTCTTATTTCTTATCACTGTATTAGCATGTAGTACTGCCAGAGTTGAGGCTTTCTGCGGTATTATCTCATTTTTTATCACTGTATTTTCACACAGCATTGCAGTGTGGTGCCTCAGGCACCAGGCATCCCTGGTGGCTGCCAACTGATGGGACACACCATTGCACCATCCTGTACTAAGGACTGTGCTACCCAAGAGGCTCACTCTTGATTGCAGGAAAAGCATGGGAAGGGTGATACTGTTGTAGGATGAACTATGTTGTAAGATTAGGATGAACTATGATGTAGGATGAGTCACCTTGTTTAAGACAGAGACAGAGTGTCTCCTGTATCTTGGTAGGTGGGAGGAAACTTATCAGTAGAACAGACAGTGTTATCAGTCGAACAGACAGTTAGCGTTCTTTAACTAAGAACAACCTGGAGCTGCTCGTTAAGATCAAGATGTTTTTTACACATTGCAAACTTGGCAAGAAAACCCAAGGCCCACATATCCTTACATGAATTGTCTTTGTTTTAGTACTACGAATCATGCCCACAGGTCAAAAAGACTCTTGCCCACATGAAGACCCTTCCACAGAGAATGTGTAATAGTGGACATCACGATCAATAGTGTAAATCACTAACCAAT
>JAUBNY010000268.1:612701-631585 GCA_032275445.1 Crypturellus soui | reverse complement strand
TTGCCCACATGAAGACCCTTCCACAGAGAATGTGTAATAGTGGACATCACGATCAATAGTGTAAATCACTAACCAATCAATGCAAGAGGGATGTACTTGGGGTGTTATTGAGTATGTAAATATGGTTTGGAAAGTCGGAAGGCTGTGCTTTATTTGTGGCAAATCACCAAACACCTGGTCTTGTGCAACACTGAAATAAATGAGTAAAATATGACTATTGGTTCATTGCACACTGGGCAGCCACTTTTCAGTGGCTTTAACAATCAAGATGATGATGGGGAAATTCAGAAGTCTGCTCTGGGTTAGTGCATGTTTCTCAGTCTGGAATAATCAAGAAGAAGGAACTTACCTCTATAGGTCAAGAGCACAAGTGCTTAAAATCCAGACTGTTAACGGGAAATAAAAGCTACTGCCACCAGTTCTCATAGGAGGGAATGTAACAAAAGGATACATATCATACCTATCAAAACATCACTTTCTGCTTAAAAATTGCAAACTGTGTAACTAAAAATAGAAGGATCAAACCAAATATAAACATATGTGGGAGAAGGTGAGTACAAGTTGAAATGAGTACAAGTTGAAACACAGGAAGTTCCATCTTTTTGTGAGGAAGAACTTTCCTGTGAGGGTGACAGAGCCCTGCAATGGGCTGCCCAGAGAGGTTTTGGAGTCCACTTCTCCAGAGATCTTCCAAACTCGCCTGGATGCCACCCTGTGCCACATGCTCTATGTGTCCCTGCTGGAGCAGTGAGGTTAGACTAGATGATCTCTAGAGGTCCCTTCCAACCTCAACCATTTTATGATTCTGCGAAGGTGGACAAAAAGTATGATAAACAGGATGTAATTCGCAAGACAAACAAAGTGAAATAACGGTATGTTAAGCTTCTATAGGCTGTTGCAGGAACAAGGCCAAACTGCGAAGTATGATGAAATAACGGTATGTTAAGCTTCTATAGGCTGTTGCAGGAACAAGGCTGAACCACAAAGAATGGTGCAACTACAACCAGGAGGCGCATGCGCAGAGCCCTGAAAGGGATGAAAAGACCAGCGAGGAAGAAGAGCAGCCTTCATCAAGAAGACCAGCAGAAGGCCTCAGAGACCCCCAGCAACAAGGAGAGAGCATGCGCAGAAACATTGTAACGTGTCAGAACTAGGAATCCAAACTGGGAGGAGATTTTTGGGCAGCAGTAAATAAAAGGTGCTCTCATGGGCTACAAAGAGCACGCTGTTGGTGGAGCAGAGACTCCCCGTCCGCCCAGCGCTGCTTGCTTGCTATTTACAATAAAGCCTACCGATGAACTGATTGGCTCTGAGAATTTGTCTGTTTATAACAAAAAGGAAATAGCATGTTACACGTAAGAATTATATGGTCAATGCATAGGCATTGATGTGTAATCCTCATCTCTATGGGATGGAAGGGCACTGTGCTGCCTCCTTGAGAGAGTCTGCAGCGAAGGAGGCAAAGTGTTGTATCGGAACTTCATAACCAGGTCAACCAAACACAAAAAGCAAAACATGAGACCAAATACTGGTATGTTTCCCTTCCAGTGATAACAGGACAACACTTACATATGTAGCTGTACCCATCGGGATACCAGAGGGATCAGGTCTGCATACACAGTTGTGAGGAAGACAGGAAATTGAGTGGTGCTTCTTGCATGGAGGCAGTCCATGGTGATTCCATCTCTCCTCAGACAATGACTGATTTTCCCATCAGCAACTGCTTTTCTCTTTAACTTATATCCTGTTTATCTGTAGACCACCCATCAAAGTATTTAACAACCCTCATGCATATTTGCTAATCAAGATAACATGCTTTGTTTACTTCAGATGCAGGGTAAAATTCTTTCAGGATGTGGCATCTGTGTGATGTTTTTCTAGGTATGGTTCAAGATTGCTCTAGCACACTCTTTGTCTTGCATACATTCTTAGAGTTCCCAGATTTCACAGACTTCCTGGATATTCACATTACACAACAATGTAATAAAACACAACACATACAACATATATGCTGTATATGTGCACATACAACAATGGTGAAAACCATATACCTATGTTTTAATATGAATTTTAATCTGTTTGTTATCAACATTTATTTGCTGCAATGTGATTTGTACATATTTATATCTGATTGTTTTCAGGTTTCCTGTGCAGATACAGCTTGTATGTATGGCTCTGTCATGAAATGAGATGGGAGGCAGAAAGATACATCCTCTCTTTATCTGGATGATAAGGGTGCAGAGCTCTATAGATTTCTGGTACAAGACGCCAGAGTCTCCAAAATTTGGTGGAAGACAACAAACTTTTGGTCAATGTATAAAAGATGAGCAACACACATTGCTCTTGCTGGTCATGGTCACATAGCTTGCATTGTTCTTGCCAGAGGCATAAGGCATTAATATCTTCTTGAGACAGATGTGTTGGTGTCTTGAAGCTAGCCAAGAGTTGGCCAGTGTAATAAATCTCCATTTGTTCCTGGTGAAGAAAGATCAGAATTGGAATTTCCTGGCCAGTGACCCAACAGCACTGAGATCCCTAAGAGTACAGAGCTGCTCTCTCTCTGGTGCAGGATATCTGTGACAATTTAAGAAATAAAGAATGACTTTTTAAATTATTGTTTTTATTTTTTGTATTTGAGAGCCCTTTGCAATATATTTCATTCAAAGCAATTGTTACTACAATCTTCTTACCTCTACTATTGTTTTTGTAGAGATTTCTCGCAAGTACTTGTGGTGCAATAAGCATTTGGAACTACAGTGTTTTCCACCAGATCTAGCACTATTCTCTGTAGTAAAGTGAGCAAGATAAAAAAAAAAGAAGAAAAAAAACAACAAAAAAACCCTTTTTTTCCCTTACTTCATATCTTACAAAGGTCTTGAGAGAAGAGACAAAGAGGAACACAAACACAAAAGTGAGCTAACTCCACCCTTTCTGGCCTCTCCTACCTGCAGTAGTTCCAGTCACAAGAAGACTGACTGAGATAAATTGCAGGGAATGTGGAGAATGTGATTTTGCTATGAGTAATAGGTGCCTAGTGAGCATATTCTGAATAACCATGGGGTTTTCAAAAATGCTTTACTTTGAAATGCAATCAGTCATTCACGACTTCTTAAGGTTGACCGCCTTCAATCTGAACCACTTTTGTGAAGAAGTCTCTGTTCTTCCAAGGGCACTTTTTGTAATCACCTGTCCATATGAAAAATAAAAGTTAGTAAGGACTATACATTTTGTTTTTAAATCAAGTGACCATATCTAAGCTATTTATTCAGCTCCTTCCTTAGTTAGAGGAACCTCTGATTTTTTTTTTCTTTATATTCAAAAGGGTTTGCAATTTATTCCTTTTTGATAAACCTCAAAGTCTAGGATAACATACTTGTAGCAGTCACTTTGTATCTGAGAACATTAAAAAAAATATTACCACTCATCTACTGTAACAAAATTAAGTCTTCATACTCTTCCTTCCTTTAACCTAAAGAATCTAAGGCCATATTTTCCAAGATTATGCCACCAACTCACAATAAGGGAAAATTTATGAGCAGACAGAGCTCATGCCGAGTCCTTGCAGTGTGGAGAACTGCATCAACTTTGGTTTCTGAGAGAGACCTGTAGTTTAGGTCCCTATAGCAAAGGGAGATCTCAGCTCCTGAGTTCTTTGAGCTTCTTCAAAGGCTCACCAGAGATTTGGGTGGTTTTCCCTCATGCCACTTCACGTATGGTCTCTGCAAACTTTGCTTCTATTCAATAAAAGGATAATTTCTACACACTATAAGGGGCTTTTGTGCATATTTCTTGGGTGGGTATGTTGTTTACAAAAAAGCTACCTCCAGCTTTTTAGTTGGGGAAGAACTCAGCAGAAAATTTTGTATTAAACTTGTCCATAGGTGTGTGTAAGTATATAATGAGATGAATTTAAAGGGAGCAATATCATACAAAACAAGAGAAGTACAACTTATTCACTGTTGAGATAATACTGATGATATTGTAGAATATTTATTCTACATTGAAAAACAAATGCAGCCTGGTCCTCAGGCAGGCACAGAGTGGTAGGACACATGTCCTGGACAGATGAGTTCCAGGTGGAGACTACCCGTTGTCAAATTCACTGTGCACTTCGGGTTCCCCTGAGGATTTCTGCTAGCGCCGCATCCTACGTTGTTTCTGAAAAAGCAGGGGAACAGGTAAGATTGTGACCCATAAGCGAGGGATTTTGGAAGGATGAGACCAACGGTGTTTTACTGGTTGCCTGTGAAGAAAGTCCTAGCAAAATATTTTATACCAGATGATTGCTCACAATTATTACACTTATGACAGAGTAAATGAATTTGAAAATACATTCTCTATTTGCCATGAACAACCACTTCTATAATATTGTGTCTTTGCAGTGTGAATTAATCTTCTTAGCTATTCAGTCTTAGTTTTGTTTGCTGCAAACTTCTGAACTGGCATTATACTTTTTTTTTTCCTAATGTAAAACTAGTGATGTATTCATTTGCAAAACTATTTGATGTGTTCAGTCCAGCAAGCAGCCATAGGAGAGTCTCTTTGTAATCAGAAAAATGGAGTTGAAAGACACTTGAAGGGTACTTCAAGTGACCCTTAAGATATCAGTCCTCTTGGCGGAGGAATTAGATGGGAGGAATTCATTTCCTTCCTTCCTCCCTCCCTCCCCAGTCTGATGTTTACTTAGAAATGTTTCCTCCTCTGTTGAAAATGCTTTCTTCTTACAGTGTGGACTGTAATGCAGCTTCTTCTGTTTTCCTGTCTGATGCATTCCTGGAGTTCCAAATACTCTGGGAGGTTTAGCTTGTTGCTATTTTGTTTTAATAGCAAGTTTCAAAATGAACATGGAGTTAGTTACTGTGGGAAAATTGCTTGATAAGGAAGAAATCAGAGAAAACTGGGAAAATTGGAGAGAAACTAGGGCCTAAGAGAAATTATAGCATTACAGAAACTTTTCTGAGAGAAAGTTGCCACTTCCAGGATGGCTGGTATGCACAGACTCTACTCCTCCACAGTGCCCAAGGCAACACAATCTATAACCTAGCACCTGCAAAGAGCAGTATGGAGCATGGAGCGAGGCGGAGACGCCGCTACTGGATCGGTTGTTCTCCCTGAGGAAATGGGAATCTGGTGGTGCCATGCAACTGATTATGAGCTCTATATTTCTATTGAACTATATCTTTAAGAGAAAAGCAAGAGAATTTTACACAAGCATGGATGACTAGAGTCACTCAAACTCCATCTAAATGTAAAAAAAAAGCAAAAAAGGTGAAGAAAGGAGGGGAGAAGTTAGGGAAGACTCCATGATTACTTCTAGGATCAGTCAACTGTCTCCATAGGGGTGCCTATTGAGTAAGAATTTTTTCCATGTATGCTGAATGACTAGCTCACACTAACGGTTATTAGTGATCATAGTTTTGTTGTGCATTGTTTTAAGCTTGTTTTTGCAGTCGGTGTGCTGTCAACTGCAATCTCTGAATCTTATCCTGTCACACACTTGCATTTTATATAATAAAAACTTAAGTTTTGTTTATGTCTCTGGAGATTGGAATAATTGAAATAAGAGATTTGACTCAGTGACAGTGTCATTGTGGGTGCCTGAATGGGTTAGTCAAGTCACCCTCCAATATGATGGGTTGTCCAGCAGGGTTCCCCTAAGCAAGGCACAGACAGACTGCTCAGGCACAAGGGTCTTGTCTTTCTTGGGATATTGAGAGGCTACCAAATAAAAAGGGTTCAAGGAAACACCCTCTAAACAGGAATTTCTCAACTACACCATGGGATTCTTAGTTAGCTGTTATGCACAAATGTGCAATAACCACTCACCCAAAAAGATGGAAGAGGACCCTCAACCTCAAGGATACTCCTCAGGCAGCATCCTGATCCCAGAGGAGAGAGTTCTCCACTGCAGAACTGCCGCTTTCAAGGAGAATCTAGCTCCAACTTGAAAAGTCTTGGATTAGTTTTATACTCTAGACAAAGCAGGATGTGGTCAACATGTTCCAAACAAACTGTTTTTTTTTGTGATGAGCGCCGTTTGTGATTAGATACACAGCTGGTAACCACTTCCCCTATATTGAGACAGTTGATGTGCTCCCGTTTTCTGGGTCATGCATATCTCGTGGTTGGCTTGCTTGTGCGCCCAGAGTTGTTGATAAAAATATCATCTCCTACAAGGAAAAGGGACTGAAGTGCATTTACCCCAGACACTGACAGGCTGATCAAATAAAATGGGTTTGAGGAACCCCCACTTTTAACGTGACAGTTACATTTAGTGAAGAATGAAGGCTCTGTGGTTAGAGGGACATAGATTTATGTCTCTGCAGTTTTTAGAAGTAACACTGTATTCCTTGTACGGGAACTTGGCTAGTAATCAAAGACATGAACAAAACCTTATATAAGAAACTTCCAAACCCTTTTTAATGGGTTATGTAAAGTTAATATAACTTCTGTTTACAAAAGCTTTTGGAATAAGGCCTCATTTCAAATGAGTCTAAAATTTGTTTCTTTGTACTTTCACAGTAACCCAAGAAGTATTACATAAGAGGAAAAGAGCTTTGTAACATTGCTTGATTGACCATTGTAGATATTGTCATCTTGACTAAATAGCCCCTGTAATGATGTTATGAAACCAATAGGATATACTTTTCAATGCTCTTAAGTTTATACATGTGTGTGCACGCATGTGAATAGTGATGCATACAAGATATGATTTTGAAGAAATCGGTCGCCCACAAAGGACATTCAGTTGCAATTGTGCCATTGGTGTGACTTAAACTGAAAACATAAACAAAATATGGTTGAGCGATAATCCCATGTTCTCAAGATAAAGAGATCCATCTGTGTTTTGGTTGGATTTTTAGCAATTGAGGTGGCTTGCCTAACTGTCTTGATGGTCTTACACAGACAGCTTAACAAGACAAGTATCTGGAGTACTGTGTCCAGTTCTGAGCTCCCCAGCACAAGAGGGATGTGGGTCTACCGAAGAGATCCACAGCAGGGCTACAAGGATGATTAGAACATCTGGAACATCTACCCTATAAGGAGAGGCTGAGAGAGCTGGGCCTGTTCAGCCTGGAGAAGAGAAGGCTGAGAGGGACCTGATCAGTGTCTATAAGTACCTCAAGGGAGTGAGTGAGGCGGATGGGGCTGGCCTCTGTTCAGTGGTAGTCACAGATAGGACTAGAGGAAATTGTCACACTGAAGCACCAAAAGTTCCACAGGAACTTAAGGAAAAAATTGTTAGCAGTGAGAGTGACGGTGTTTGTGATAACAAACAGATTTGTTAGCAGTGAGAGTGAGAGTGACGGATCTCTCTAGAGATCTTCAAGACCCGCTTGGATGCAGTCTTGTGCCATGTGCTCTAGGTGACCCTGCGTGTGCAGGCGGGTGGGACTAGATGACCTCTAGAGGTCCCTTCCAACCTTAAGGATTCTATGAATCTATGATTACTGTTTATCTATGGGCATGAACTTCTCTAAATCCACACAGAATCATATTTTACTCTTAAAATGTGTCACAGTTTCATTTTTTGTGTTTCAGAAGTTTGAGTTGAGAAATAAAGTTCTATTCATCTGCCTTTTGTATTTATTTTGCTACAGGATCATAGAAGGCATCTTTGGGATGGGTTCTGCATTTGGCAGAGACCATGACTGTAGAGCTGTTTGAAAACTTGCTTATTAGTTACATGAAATAATGAAGGACTGTGAGAGTACTGTTTATATGTATAAGTTTTAACTAAAGCACCAAGCATTCTGGGAACTTGTGACACTAGCTTATGGTGCACAAATACACAAATACTTTAGAAGGATTAGATGTAGACTGATAAACACAGTTAGCATAAAAAAAAAAGATATTATATGTTTAAATTGTTAGCCTATTAACTCATTTCTGTTATCTGCCTAAATATTCTTTGCAGCATGGACAAAATATCCTTCTACTCCTATACTGATTTGCAATATTTTAATGGCTATGCCTCCCCAGCTATCTTCAATGATAATATGTATCAAAAAAAAAAAAAAAACACTTTGGGATTTTACTGGTTTGCTGTCATGAGATTTGAGTGAATCATAACTTTGCTGTGTAACCTTGCTCCTGTATCCTTTTTTCTTCTTCTTCTTTTATTCCTTTATCTGTGTTTTGAGATAATTTATTACAGGATTACTTGAGTTAGAAAGCCCTTAATGAGCTGCTCACACTCTTGCAAAAGAAGAGCTATTCACTCTTTAACATTATGGCCAGCATTGCAGTTATCTGTGACATCTGTAGATGAGCTCAGTAATACTATTGTCCAAAAAGAAGCTTTGCTGCTCAGTGTGCAACGAGCCAATAACCACAAGTTCAGGAGAGACATTTGCTCCTTTTTTTTGGAGTTGCGCAAGGCCGGGTGCCTTGTGGTTTCCCACACACCAACATTTTCCAAACCGTATTTAAATCATATTTAAACACTCAGTAGCTTCCCAAGAGCATCCTTCTTGCATTGACTAGTTAGTAATTTACATACAATTATAATGTTGCTTACTCATCTTATGCATTCTCAGGGGAAGGGTCTTCACCTGGGTGAGGGTCTTTTTGACCTAAGGGCATGATTTTTAGTATTATAATGAAGACAGTTCACTTAGCCTTGGCTTTTCCTGCCAAGTTTACAATGTGTAAAAAAAAATCTTGATTTTAATGAGCAGCTCCAGGTTGTCCTTGGTTAAAGAATGCTAACTGTCTGCTCTGTCTGGTCTACTGATAAGTTTCCTCCCATCCTACTAAGATACAGGAGACATCTGTTCTACTTAAACAAGGTGAATCATCCAACAATTCATTGTAATCCTACAACAATCTGGGCCACCTCAAATGCAGACCCGTCCTACCAAATCCTAAGAGCTCTCCCATTTTCCAGTAGATAATCAATAAAAATGCTCCCATCCAAGGATTTTGTAGGTGTATTCATTTCCTCTTTAACAAGGTATGTTTGCAGAATAAGGTTGTCAGGATTTTCATAGTCTCTCATTTCTTGAATACTTATTTGTAGCCTGATCCATGTAGCCAATGCACGGGAACTGTCTGATGTGTTTAGGTTCCCTTGCATTTTGAAGAATGAATTACCTGGCTCAGGTCTATTGACAATCCTGTATTGCTGAGGAAGAGTAAAAGTAAAAAAGACCCACACGGTTAATGAGACCTACACATCAGCTGTGGTTTCACATGCAAATAAAATACTAGAATAGGGGTGGGTGTCATTTACCACTCCTTACCCCCTCTCCCTCATCCCTGTGCCACCTCTTTCAAATCCCCTGGCAACCGAGGGACACTAAATATATAACCTAGCTTGGGCTAGGGTAATCTTTGCTGTCGAAAATATGCTCCTGAATATTAAAGCAACTTCCCACACTAGATTTTAATGTTTTCACTGATAGTTGTTAGCAAGTTCAAATAAAAGCAAGGCTTATGTTTTGGTTCTCTCTGCGTTTTAAAGTACCAGAGTACAACTTTCTAGAGAAAAGAGGAAAAGTAGCTTTCATACTTTTAACTATTCATTCTTATAGGTGCCGTCATATATGAAGATTTCATCTGCTTTGGAGAATTCGGGGCAAATCTGTTGCGCTGGTGGAGTATTTTCTGCAGCTTCCATAGGCCTGGTCCCTCTGGCAAAGAGCTAAGACAGCTGAAACGGTGATGCAAAAAAAAAAAGTGCTCCACAAGGAAGACACTTTCTTGCAGTTTCTTGGAAATTAAAAGAATGATGATATTCAAATGTGGACGAGTGAAGGATTTTTGCTGCTGTTAAGAAATCATTATATTTGTGAGAATGAAGGGACTTTCCTGGGAAAGTGTGGAAGCAAGAGACTCCTAAATTTGTTTTTTATTCAGTAGAAAAACATTTCTCTGGTGACACTTTTGAAGACATTCCCTCATCTACAGTCCTCCATCTATTGCACTTGGGGAAAAGATCACATTTTCATAAGCAAAATCCAGTTGGTGTGTGGGGGAGAGATGGTTGTGAAGGAGCTAACTCATCTAGTTTAGGAGTTTGAAACCCAGGGGAATGGCCCTAAAACAAACCGTATTCACTGGGGAGATGATATGAAGAGTATCAATGACAGAAAAATTGAGACTCATTTTAACTTGAAAGAGCTAGCCAGTAATTCCAAGCACTGCTGATCCAGCAGGACTGCAGAAGCAGTCATTCATTTTCAGCTGTTGACAAACAGCTGGGAGAGGAAAGTTCTACCTTGGACACCCAGTCTAACTAAGCATTAGATGTGAACCGCATCACCTAGATTTATATTCATAAAGACTGTGTTCTAATGGGTCACTGTGAGAGAATCACTCGAGAAAGGGGAACTTAAGAGAAAAATTAGGGCCTAAGAGAAGTTACGGTATTACAGAGGCTTGTTTGAGGTGAGAGACAGCTATCACTTTCAGGATGGTTGGTATGTGTGGAATCTAGTTCTCCATGATTCCCTTGGCAACACAATCTGCCCTCCTAGCACATACTAATAAGAGTAAACGAAGAATGGGGTAGAATGGAGACACCATGGCCGACTTTGTTGGCTTCCCTGCGGAGGGGGTAATGCCATCCTCTTCATGGCGCCATGAAGAGGATGAGTGAATGGAGGGTGGAGCAGAGTGAAGATAACGTGGCCAAACTCTGTTGTACTCCCTGCAGAGGTGGCAATCTGGTTATACCATGCAGCTGATAAGCCATAGTGTGATGCCTGGTGCTGGGCCAACAATGGTGGCAGATTGGTCCCTTCTGATGGACTTTGCTTAAACTTCTTCTCATTCTAATCTCATTATAATACCAATACATAACCCCACCCTAGAAGTTACTCGCTTCCAAGGAAAAGACCATTCCTCACTGAGCATGCTCTCTGGATTTTTGATTAACTTGGGAGACTTTTTAAACCAGTCAGTAACAAAAGTAAGTGTGACTAGAGTCACTCAAGCTCCACTGAAATGTAAAAGAAAAAATATAAAAGGTGAACTACGGAGGGATATAGTAGGAAGAAAAAATGGGAAAGGGAGGAAGAGGAACTAAGGAAGAAGGAAGAGGAGAGAGGGAAGACTCCATTGTAACTTCTGGATCAGTTGACAGGCTGAACTTTCCTCCCCTTGAGTCAGGACACTGCCTGAGGTGACTCCTCAAGACTGAGAACCCTCTCCCATCTTCTGGTGAGTGATGATTGCACATTTGTACACTGGGCAGTAGCTAAGAACTCTACACTGTAGTAGAGAATTTCCTGTACTGATGTCTGAAACCTGTTCTCTAAATGTTGCATTTGAATGAATTGTGCTATTCGTGAACCTGACTACTTGTTTTGAAGGTGATCGGATGAAACAGATGACAGACTGTTCATGAGCCTGATACTGCCAGAGTCAGGCCTATAAACTGATCATACCACTTGTGAACTCGATTCACTTATAAGAAGGTGATCAGACCTACAGTTGACAGACTGAATCCAGTACTGCCAGAGTTGGGCTTATAGTTACCACAGTACTCGGTATCCCTATTAAGAGATGAGTCCAGACGCCCCCAGTCCCTCCAACCTCTGAAGATCGGCTGGAATGCAAGGGGATTCATCTGTTACCAAATTTGCCCCTCCTCATCAAACCATAGCAATCACAGAGAACAAAAAATCAAATCAAAACAAAACAAAACAATATTTTTTGCTGCTTCAGCAATGGCCAGAGAGTTATGTGCAAATGCTAGTCCATACTTGGAAATTTCTAGTGTAATTCTAGTACACCTGTAGAGGCATCAATCTCCACTTGATGCATAACTCAAGGAAAAGGCCATTAAAACTGTCTTTATCTTGATATTATATGCAAGCCCTTATGATAATTCTAAACAGAAATTTATGTCAACATGAAATGCCCATATTTCTGCCTGAGGCAGGAGATAAATAACTTCATACAACCCCATGCTTGTAACAGAAAGCAGTTCCTGTATAGTCCAGAGGTTGCTTTGGGGCTATGATCAGCACATATTCTTATGATTCCAGAACAAGGGATCTCTCATACAAACGTCTTCTGCATACTGACAGATACAAAACATCGTGCCATTTCCAATCCCCTGCATCACCACTTGCTCATCTACTCAGGACTTTGTGCATCATGGTTTATAACTGTTCTAATTTGCTTAGGTTATGTGGTTAAAGTGGATGCTTTGCGGTTAAACCTGCCTGTGACAAACTCTGTAAGATTAGTCAAAACAGTATTAAAGAACCTATCATAAATGTGTTACATGTGCATAAATGTACTACCATATACACATAAAAGATTGTTTTAAAACCCCACAGAGGTGCAGGAAATCTGCAGAAGCAATGGTCTTGCCCATACAAAGCAAGAAGATACTGTGCTAAGTCATATAGCATTGTACCCCAGGCAGATTTTAATCTGATATCCCTGAAAATCCTCCTGACAAGCAATAAATGAGAAAAAAAAAAAAGTGAAGTGCCACAAAACTTGATTAGTCAGATGAGTCAGCTTTAATAAACCAAAGCAGAACACAGATTCTTCTTTAAACACCAGAACCATGATCATTGCCATGACATTCATATCACTCATGTAAGGTCCCTGGGATATACAGCAAGAAAAAAGAATTACTTACTTATCTTTGTGGATGTCATTAACCATCTTGATTGAAACTCCTAGAAAAGGCTGTTATACAGCTTTCTGTTTGTATCTCCCAGAAAACCTGATTTCCAGAAGAGGCACTTTAAATACCATATAATCTAATCACACATAAAATGCAGGGTATAAGACACTTCTATGGCACAAAATTATCCCTAAGGTAATGGGAACATAGAGAAATCCAATAAAGCCATTAGAGAAACCCTAAGGAAAGAATTAACATTAAATTACCATAGATCACAAAGATGGAGCCTCTAAACACGCCTCAGCCAAGTTCAGGCTACTCAAACCAATGACTCAACAGAAAGGCACCCATTCAGAGAGCTGTCATGTTCCTGAAGGCCAGAGACTGAACTTTTGACAGATCACCTTGCAGATAAACTTGGGTGCAGACTTACAAATGTAAGGCATTATGCTGTTCAGCATTTAAATAAAAATGAAGTGCATTAAAGATTTTTACACAGGAAAAGGACATATCTATAAATTCTTTCTCAATTTATCTCTAGCCAAAGGCAAAGAATTACCAGCCTAGTGTGGGGACAATATATTTCCATCAAACTATAATGTGAGTGAACTGTACATGTGAAAATTATGGAAAACTAAGAGATAAGATGGACAAATGGCAACTTGGACTGTTATGACTGCATGTCTAGATTTTGTTTTCACTCTTGTTTCAGTAGAAAACTTTATGTAAGTTTTCAAGTTTTCTATAATTTTGTTCTTCAAGTGTTCTTCAGATACATGAGCTAAGAAAACTGTAGGGTTACTTCTAGGGTATTTGATAATCTTCACCTCTTACGTCATTATATGCTAGATTGATGGATCCACGAATGTTTGAACATGCCTTGGCTTGTTTTGTGACAGTGTAAATTACCCTTGACTGAAAGAATTTGTATCAAAAAGAGCATAATAGGTGAAAAATGTGTGGCCATGTCAGTGTGGCCATCAGCCTACCTCAGTGAACACACAAAAGTGTGAACAGAGAGCTGAGTCGGCAGGGGCAAGAAACTCTCACTTCCCCCACTCCCTGCTCCAGAGACACATACAGGAAACCTGGCATTCCTGAACAAAGAGGAAGGAAATTCTGGACAGTCAGCTGAAAGAGCCAGCATTGAGCTTTACACAGACCTTCCACGTGAACATCAGGGAAGCAAGGGGTGATTTGGATTGAGCTATCCTCATCTACCTCTAAAAAACACAAACACAGAAATGGGCAACTAGAGGGCATTCCAAAGAAATAGCTGGACTATGAGGATGTAAACTCCTCGCTCAGAGGGGATGCCCACACTGACAGAGAGGAGTACAGACTCAAAGAATAGTGAGTGTTTTTCTTTGGCCCTCTAATAGTCTAATGTTAATGCACTTATAATTCAACTTTTTGATAAACGGATGACTTGGTTATATGATACCCTGAAGTGGTCTATGTAGTCAGTGGAAGGATTCAAAAGAATTGTAACAATCCAAAGTAAGAGATAGGAATGGCTTTTCTACAGTGAATCCAGCTAGAGCTTGTTTGTGGAATAAACAAGTGAAACTATGAATTTATCAACATAAATTATACCAGTGACTGACCATATACAAAAAGAAGCCAATTTGAAACCCTAATTCTGCAAATGAACTCAAAACTTTTATTTAGAATGAATGCAGACTTTTGCAACAAAAACACGCAGGTTGTTCTGAATGAAGTGACAATGGAAATGTGTGTGGGCACATGAACACAACCTAAGAACTAGTCTAAAAAGGACTAAAGTAATGGTTTGTGCTGTTACCAAGTAACATCAAGTCAGCAGTTCACCTGAGTCATGGTGTGATCTAAGCATGGCTTCATTCAATAGCCAGATAGCAAATGAAGAAAATGAAGCTGTAAGATAAGCTGACAGTAAGACAAATGAATTCCAGGAACCAGCAAATACCTAGATAAGGAAAACAAAAGGACAGTGGGTGACTCAGCAGTGTTGCCCAAGACTCACAAAAGGTAAAACAAAATACTGTGTCAAAAGATGACAGTAACCCTTTGCACCTAAAGGCTATATAAGGCACATTCAAAATCAGTTTGCTCTCAGCAGTAAGGAGGACCCTGAGACATGTAGAAAGCACTCAGCTTCCCTTGTCCTACTTGCTATGCACAAGTAATCCTGGCCAGACTAGTTGGATGCACACTATATGGTCTGGTAGCGAAATTTGTTGCATTAACTGCTACTTTGGTTGGTAGAAAGTCCAGAGGGGGTCAGTTAATGGAAAGCTTTCTGCAATTACCACTTGATTATAAAACAATTAGATTCATTCATTGGAAACAAACAATAAAGTATAAACCACTCAGAATTACTGATAATTTAGAGAGAGAAAAAAAGAGAATTTTGATAGAGTGCACTGGAACAGGACTGGAGCCATAATGTGCTCAGAGAAGGAGACTAAAAGGAGTAATTTATCAAAGTTAACTCAAGAACAAGTGAGACAAGATGGAAAGACAGAAGATCGCAATGAGTGTCAACTCTCAAAGTACCCTAAAGCGTGAAGGGCACATCAAAAACATTTTTGTCTTTTCTACGTCCTTTGTCCCAAGGGTCCCTGCCACATCCAGCAGCGGCCCACATTCCCCTTACTCTTTATTACTGATGGATTTAAAGAAGCCTTTCTTGTCGTCCTTGGCTTCCCTCACCATGTTGAACTCCAAATAGGCCTTGGCCTTCCTAGTCCTATCCCTGCATACTCACTGTCCCTATATTCTCCCAGGTTTCTTGTCTCTGCTTTTACCTTCTGTATACTCCCTTCTTATGTTTGAGTTTTGCAATAACATCCTTGTTCATCTTGCCTCCCTTGATCCTTTCTTACTCATTGTGATGGACCTTTCTTGAGCTTGGAGGAGGTGATCCTTGAATATCAACAGGCTTTGTTGGGTCCTTCTTCCTGCTAGGGCCCTATCACATAAGATCCTTCCAAGCAGGTCTCTGAAGATGCCAGAGTCTGCTCTCCTGATGTCTAGGGCTGTGATTCTGCTTTTAGGCTTGCTCCCTCCTTTCAGCATAAAGAAATAGCATATCTGCTAACACAGTTGCTGAAGAAGGAAAGAGAGCATGACTGAGACCCAAAGGAAAAAGAAATCCCAAGACAATTAAAACTGGCAACTTTTCAGTCTCCAAGGCTAAAAATGCCAAATTTGAGACATCGTTTTTAACCATCATGCCAGTAGCATTGGCAAGAGTCTTGTCACAAAAACATCAAAAGGCAAGCTGATCTCAGACACAAAGCCAGAAAACACTCAGCACTAGAGCCAGATGATTCAGTCCGTGTATGGAAATATTTGGCAGCTTTTTGGAAAGAATGAAAATTTGAAGTATGTATGGACAGAGCCCTAAGATCCTCTTTAAAGTATAGATCCTTAGAGCATTGGCAGGAAATAATTTTTAAGATTTGTATTGCCCGACCCATCAAATATCTCTGAATTTTTAAACAAACCTGATCTCTGGGCCCATTGCTGCATCCATACTACAATGGGCTTCAAGCAGAGGGAATGAGACCAAACACAACCATCAGTAGTGTATTTCATTTTAATAAGAAGATGAAACTGAACTAAGTAGCATAGCAGAATATCAGTGATCTATGTAACAGTTTAAGCAAAGCATTATTACTAGCTCAGTTACAATTGTACTAACATTAATAATACTATTTATCCTATTATTACAAAAAAAAGGATATACTAATTATAGAGTTAACACTGATGGACATGCACTTTCTAGAACCTATCCCTTTTGTCTGATGTTATTCCCAAAAAGAAAGAGAATCATGGTAAGTCGTGAGTGGGCCATGTTCTTTACTGGGAAGATTTTGATGATGATGGTGTCCCTTGCTCTACTGTCTAGGGCTTGGGTTTATTTTTGCATGTTTTCTCAAGTGCTATATCATGCTCTTTATTTATTGCTTCATAATTACTTCCTATAGCTAAATTCAGTAGATATGGTATATTTTATATTAAGTCAGATACTTGCTCTTTGTTCTCTTTGTTATCCTTAAAAACAGTTTCACCCTCTCCCACGGCTGCATTCCTTTAGTGAACAGTAATTAACCACTGGTGATATATGTAACCCTGGGGCCTCTGGTCTTACCTCGTGCCTGCGCTTTCAAGGCCCCCGCTCTCCTCCGATGCTGCTACTCCTCTGCACCAGGGTCACGTGTAGTTCACTCTGCACAGAACAGCTTATTGTTACACATGTAGTTACACAGAGAGCAATCAAAACTGCTGTAATACACAGCTGCACACAAAACATAGTTAAAACAAGTTTGGTAACGGTCACCTGATTGTTAAGCAAGGGCTGCTGCAGCTAAACAAGCTGAGACAAAGCCCCAGGCAGGCTAAGACAAGTCCAAACAAAACTAGTCTTCACAAATCCCCATTTCAAGGCAGTGCAAAATTAGATAAAAGCCTCTGGCCTGTTACCAGCACTGACTTCCACTTCCACTAGCTACAAGGCTACCCAACCAGGATGCAGTTTCCACACAGTATTTACACTCATGACTCCGTGTGTGTTCCATTTATCAAGATATAATTTCTTGGTAGCATAGCTATTTTTTGTTCTGATGTAATTTCATGCTCTTTAAGATAAAGTAAAGTATCCTGATAGTTCTGTCTGGATGTAGCATCCTAATATCTCAGCACATTCCAATATGGTCCTGTTCTAGGATCAATGACTAGATCATACACACTTTCTCGTCCTGAAGTTCCTGAAAAATCATTTTATACTTTAATAGCTTGAAATGGTATATGTAAACAATACTTTTTCAACTACTTGCCATAACTATCTAATTACGACATATTACTGATATGTAATCTCTTTAAATCTATTTCATTCTCTTTACATTACAAAACTATGTCCTTAGTAATGAGGAACCAAAATGTGAAGTCGATACGGGGGCTGGGGTCCTTGATATTCTCTGTATTTCAAAATGCTGGGGACAACATTGCTACCGAAGCAGATTTCTGATTGGAAAGAAATGGGCTATATATGGATTAAAAAAAATGAAACTAAGCTGACTTGGAAAGGTTACTCAAGCTCCAATGTGATGAAAATCAGAGTAATTTAGAGTAATCAGAATGGAACCTGGACCTCTAGATAGGCCTAGACACAAGAACAGAAAGCACCAGAGACAGATTGAATTGAGTGTGAGATCCCAGACAGAGCTAAAAATGAAATGAGGAAGTGGATGTGATTACTTCAGAGTGTCTGTTTTTGAATATCACCATCAGCAGGCATCCATACCCCGACTCTTGGAAAATCCCATCCTTCTGTGTTGTTTACTTGGATTATATGTCATTCCCCATTTTCTCTTTTCATGAACCCATCCTGTCTCCACCTCGGCACCTCATTTTCTCCACTCAGACTGCTCCCCTCAAAAACAACCCTCCCTTAATCATGTTTTCAGTCCTTCTCTGCTCACACTACGTGTGCTGGCCTCACAGGCCCTGTCTGGCCGGCTAGGGCGGCCTGGAGAAGGATGTTTGCCTCTCTAGCGGCTGATTTTCACACACTGAGGTCTTCAGCGCTGCTCTGACCTCACAGACCCCAAGCAAGGTTTTTTATCCCTTTTCATTTAATTTGCATCTCATTATATCCCTTAGGCTAATTGCTCATGCCCTGGTGAATCACAAATTGTACAACTGGCGCAAAGATAATCTGAGATGACCCCTCACCGGACCATCGCTCTAAACGTGAAGGTTTAGGTGCCGCTATTTTGCCTTCCCCACTGCCTTCCAGCGTTAAATCAGCAATCAGCTAAACGTGCTAAGCTAGCCCTTTGGCAGGTCCTTATCTCAGCAGAGGACACGCTAAAGGTCCCTCTTATGCTGGGAATACGCTTACTGCCCGGCCTTGGCGGAGCGGCCCCATCTGCCCCAGCATCGCCCCTAGCAGGGCTGCGACCGCTCCGGGCGCAGCAGGGACAGCTCGTGCCATTAACTGCGGCGAGCGGCTCCCCGGCCTCACAGCGCAGCCCACGCGCGGTATCACCCACAACCGGCCAGCGGGGGGACCGGGCTACAACGCGGCCGGACGTGGAGGAGGGCGAGGAGCCCCTCCGCAGCGCCCTCCTCCCCGCGCGGGGCAGAAGATGGCGGCCGCGCGGCGCGGCGGGGCGGGAGGAGGGAGGAGCGCGCGGGGCGGCCTCGCCCCGGGGCGGCGCTCGGCGCCCGTCCCGCTGCCTCCTCGGGCGCTCGCGGAGCACCGGAGCCCCCACGGCCGCCGAGCCCGGCGCTGCGGGCTGAG
>JAUBNY010000268.1:595379-612601 GCA_032275445.1 Crypturellus soui | reverse complement strand
CCGGGGCTCACCGCGCTTTGCCTGCCCGTCGCCGCCGTGAGGAGCGGCGAGGCCGGGCCGGGCCGAGCGCCCCCGCCGGGGCCGTGGAGGCCGCGCCGAGGCGGGCGCGGGGCCGGGCGAGCCGCGGGAGCGGCGAGGCCCATGCGCGGAGCTGGGCCGGAGGGAGAGGAAATTCCTCCTGAGAAGAAAAACAAAACAACCCCGCAAACTAGCAGCGGTAGCGTGGCCAGCCGGCGCGCGGCTGCGGCGGCGGAGGAGAGCGGCCCCGCTGCCGGGTCCTCCCCGTGCCGCCATGGCCCTGGCCGCGGCTCGGGTTACCGGCCCCCCGCGTGCGGACGGGCTCCGCCTGGGGACGGGCGACGCTCCCGCCCGCAAGGGATGAAAACGGAACGGAACAGGCCCCTGCAGCGGTAGCTCTTGCCCGGGGGCTGTGCGTGGGGCGCCGGGTGCATCCCGTGCTCAGCCCCCCGGTCCCACGGCTTGGCCGGAGCCTTCCCGCGGGCCGCGGTGGCAGCCGGAGCGGGTGCCGTGTCCGAGGGGACACGCGGGGCCGAGCGGGGAGGCCCGTTTGTAGCCCCGGGAGGGGGATCCTGCTTCCCTTCCCACCCCAGGGGTGCCAGGTGTCCGCGCCCTGGATAGCGTGGGATACTCTCGAGGGCAACTGACAGAATCATCCAATTTGCTCGGTTTGCAGAGCATATAACTGATACACACACAAAAAAACAAGCAAGTATCCCTAAAACCAGGCAGTTTTGTAAACTTTCTCATGTTACTGGAAAACTCTTGATGCTTTTTGTTTTTAGTGGTATCCGCTAAAATGCCTCTAGATGTTCTCTACGGTGTGTTTCAGAAGCCCGTAGGAATGCCGGGGGTTGTTTTTCCTAGAAATCGCTGTGAGGTTGACTTGGCTCTTTCGAAGAGCTCTGTGGTAATGTCAGGCCTTCCCCTGCGCTTAACTAGCCTCCAGGGATGACCTAAAACAAAACAAAACCAACTTCTGATAAGCCCTTGAATCTGAACATTATTGGAAGAGTGGATCTTGTCATTAGTAATCAAATTAGTAATCAATCCTTAGGAAGGGTTTTGTCACATGATTTTCTTAAAGTGACTGCTTAGTGTCCCCAAATATTTAAATTGCTTAATTGCATTTTTTTTTCCATACCTGCAGGCAGGGAAAGCCAGACTGTCCTTATGATCACTTTTATACTACTTTTTTTTTTTTTTTTTTTTTTTTTGCAAAAAAAAAAAAAAGTCTATTTTATAATAGTTGCCCCAGTTTAAAGCTTTCTGTAATAAAGCCCTAGGGAATGTGCAAAGATGGTTGAGGCTATTTATCAGAAACTGAAAATTCATTCTGTTCCTGTGGTTCACCAAAATGGTTTAGATGGGTAGCTGAAGGGCAGAAGCTGTTTTTCATGAGCATATTCATGCTTAAACACCAAATCTATAGGCATTTTTTAAAAGCTAATATGCTATTTCTGATGTTTGGGGCAGAAAAACACTATGGCACAGTTCATATGAAATGTGTAATGTTTTTTTCTTCTCTTCCCCCCCTTTTTGCTCAGTCATGGCTAAAGCTATTCATTGATCTTCCAGCTTTCTGGAGGAACTTCCATTCTTTTTTAAATTGGGTTCCATTTGCTATTTAATGGACCGATGCTTGTCATCACTCCTGTCCCATGGATATTCAACCAAATTGTGGGTTAGTGAAAAACTCCTTTCTTATCCGCAGGAGAGGAGACTTCAAACCTTGACTTCTCAAAAGACAGTGAGCCATATCACTTATAAAGTTGCCATAGAGAGATACATACTTTAGATAGTTTCTGTAGCCAGTTATGTTCTTGTACTTGGTTATCTTTATAAATATATATATATGCATATAAAAGGAAAATACAGTACCAAGCAATAATTCTCAACTTGTTTTGTTCATCTTTTCCATGAAAGGTGATGGAAATTGTTTGGCTTGTTGTGTCAGGCCGGTCGCCATGTACCTCTGTCCTGCTGGAGGTGACAGGGCCAGATGAGGACGTGTGCTCACTCCCCTGGCAGTCCTTGCCAGGCCTCTAATTGACCCTCCGCACTGCTTGTCCCAGGAGGACCTGGGATCCTCCAAGCCTCCACTTGGGGCCGTTGTTTTTGAGCCGCAGTTTGCAAGCAAGGGGCATAGTGCAAGCTCAGCCCGTGCAGCGCTTGTGCAACTCTTGTGTGACTGTGTCACAGTATGTGCCTGCGCTCTCCTAGACCTCATCAGCCCAGTAGCTGACCTGGTGCCTTGATGCTGAGCCTTTCTTCTCTGTGTGGGTGACTGAAAAAAAAACAAGCTGTCACAGGAAGGATGTTAAAACCGCACACACCCTAGTTAAGGGTTAGAAAACAGGTAAGGAGAGAAGGCAGAGAACAGCATAGAAAGAGCAGAGTCAATGAAGACAGGTTCAATTCCACAAGACGATATTTAGCTACCTTAATTCCTATAGTGGCCCTTGCTTTGCTAAGCCAGACTGTGGGTATTGATGAGAATTTGTAGAGCCTGCTGGTAACTCAAAGGAAAAAATGACAAAGGAAGATGGTGAAATATATGGTTATTAGTTTTAGTTGATTGCTACTGACTTTACCTGCATACACTGATACTGGAAGCTGCTGCTTGATAGCAATTCGGACTTCAAAATCTGCCTGGAGACTCGCTGAGCAATCAGGCACATAGGATACTGCCCAATGATACTGTTGCAACAGTAGGTGTTTCCAGGTGTAGATACATCCATAGGAATAACACTTTTAGCTTAATGATATGTCCCTTTTAGGAGCAAAGGACCAGAAAGTTCCTGCTTTTGAGGTGATATTATCACAGGTGTCTGAAAGGACATATTCCAACAATATTGCTGAAGCAAATGATTTTAAAAAAATATCCATTGTCTGTTCACACTGAAGTACCACATCTGAGTGGATGAGCTTTAAAGACGAAAAACTGTCAGCTGGGGAAATGCAAGCTCTCGACCTTAACTGGCAACCTAAGGAAAAAGTACTCCTGAGCTATTCTTGGAACTGTTACAGCCACAGGTTTTCAGTGACGCCTTTCCTGATTGGGAACAGAATTTTGCTTTTCCTGCATTTGATTACTAGGCCTTGTTAGAATCTGCCTGACTTTGTGTTACTTCTTAAACACATGTGTCACAGTCTCAACAGTTTGAAAATAGAAAGGGTAACCGAAATACAGGGACTTTGTACTTGGAGGCACCTCAAGTAGAATACAACAAACTTCAGAAATCAGTAGAAAAGAGAAAGTGGTTATCACAGCTATACTTTTTTTAAGAGCTATACCCTTAAGCTGGTAATGTGCCCTATTGCTTGTATAAGTGTTCTCCAAAACGTGCAGATATGTCAGAATTACTTTTCTAGTATGTAATTGGTAAAAGTTACAGTTGTTCTGTGTGACAAATTCAATTAACTTCTTAAAGTTTGCACTTCAGCATCTCACACATGTACTTCAAACTATTCTCCAATTAGTATTCTAGGTGCTGAAAGATTTGAGAGTAATACTTCGAGAGCTACCAAAAGTGCAAGGCAATTCTTTGTACCTTAACCCTGGAGGACAGTTGGAACATCTTCAGTTGGAAGTGCATTTCATAGTCACTTCTGTGAAGTGTGATTGTAAGAGATCTGCAGCTCTAGCATGGGCCTATAGGCATTTGCTAAAAGTCATTCTGTACAGGAAAGAAAGGTTTTTTTTTTGGAATCTACTTTATTATTAGCTGGCCTATTCCATCATAGTAATACTCACAACTAAAAGAAAAAAAAAGGTGAGCTATAGATGTATAGGCTTGATTCAGCATTAGAAGGGTAAAGACAAAACTGATGACAAAATTCAATGTGGCAAAATACGGTTAGGTCTGTGGAGTGCTGCATGCCCATGAAAGATATCAAGTATAAGAGTTGTTGTATTCAGTGGGAGCTGGAGAAACTTGACCAAGACCTTTTATTTAATATTTATAGATGATCATTTTATGGATCTATTTTGTGTAAGCCAGAGCTGTAGGAATACAGGGGAGTTGAATTGTGTCCTTTGTTACTGATTTGCGTCTTTACTAAATCATCCAGACTTGGTTAAGCATCTCTTCTGGACTATCCTCTTCGCTAAGAATCGCTGTTGGACAATAACAGGATGTAAGATTGAGCCTGAGACTTGACAGGCTACTTCTGAATAAATGGCAGTACAATTCTGGGGGAATATCCAAATCCTAAGTAAACTGGAAATAAAATAATCAACATGTTATTCCTGTCCAGATAAATGGATGGTGTTAAGATATATTAGACAACTGCTACCTCTAGAGAAGGACCTGCAGATTCCTTCTTCCTGGCTGCTGGAGTCCAGCGCTGAAACCTGGAACCTGCAACATTTCTGTACTCATGCATCTCTTAGGTACTAGTGTGGGCTCTCAACCTGCCCAACATCCATGCCTGATCCCTGGGTGTTCTTGTCCATAGCCAACTTGAACTTTGAGTCTTTCCAGGTGCAGTTTTTTTTCTCCTATCTGCTGGCTTGTCCACATTTGGTATCAAATTACGCATGCATGCTCATGCAGATCAGGTTAAATTAACTAGAGAAAAACATAAACACACTGATGTCCCTCCAGTTACTCGAACCTCTCACATGTACCCTAGGGCCTCCTAGATGGTGGCATACACCTATGAGCCCAGCTGCCTGCAGCCCCTTCCGTAGCTGCTGGCACCTCGCTTGTAGCAGTCATGCATGGGCTAAAAATTGAAATTACCCAGAAAACTATATAAGAACAGGTCTAATAGGAAGAGAGTATAGGATGTAGTGATTTGATGTGGGTGTGTGCTTCCATAGATTTCATCCGCTCACTCTCACGCCTGTGTGTGGCACACCAAGATATATGTGAGAAGCAGAGGGTTAAAATAATGGTCTTGACTGATAATTAATTGATAATTAACTGATTAATAAATGCCCAGCAGTAAAAATGGGGGAATGTGCTGCTAATATTTATGGAGACCAGAAAGCCTGCCCCTTGATAAGATCACAGCGTAGACAGAACCTGCAGACATGACAAGGTCTTGCTATCCTGCTTTTGTAGGCCTGCATTGCACACAGACAACCCAAATAACCTTGGTCAGACTAGACCAAGACCGAGTGTCTCTATGCATGTGTGGATGTGGGTGTGAGAGACTGAGTGGATGAAATATATGAAGTACGAATGCAAATGAGCAGAATCAACCGTTTCTCCTTCCCTTCCAATAAGATTTTGTACTGAGTTGTTCAGTGATAAATTTCCTACATCCTTTGGGTTGCTCATAGATTGAGAGCCAAATGCTGGTTCTGTGCGTGCTTTTTTTAACCACTGGGAGCTTGATGGTGATTAGTTTACCCATCCTACTCTATCTCTGGGAGGCATTAAGATTTACTCGCTGTATTTTACCTCCTTACCTAGCTGTCCAGGGGAACTGTATTTAGATGCACTGGGGTATTGTTAACCTGTTAATCTAGGTGCTGTCAGCACATCCCGACCTATGGTTGTTCTGCGGCTGTTTGTTCTGGAGCTTCCTCACCCATTCCCATTCGTTCTCCAGTTGCACTGGTATCATGTTTCTATTACAGTTTTCTATGTTTTAGCTAGTTGTATCTGACTAGGAGCAAGGTTTCTTCTAGGAGTGGATGGGACAAGTCAAGATGTCTTGAGGGCCTTCTAACACACCAGTGCAGTAGATGGGGATTGTGATCTACCCAATGTGACTAAATGATATCTTGTTGGTGTGCCCATACTGGATACATTTATCATTTGACTCCACACTCAATATACATTTATTGCTCATCACTAGTGTGCTCCTGAGCTGTGGACTATGTTGATGATCCTGTATCTTTGTATTAGGGAAAAAAAAAAAGTCTTAAAAATAAGCTTCCAAGTGGATAGAGAGGATATTCACTTAGGATGATGAAATTTGCTGGAGGTTTAAAAGATAATGAAATATTTGTGGTCCATAGACCAAGAAAACATCTTTGTGAACTGCAGGATTGATAACAAAGCCAGAAATCCTTGCTGGCAGGATGATGAGCGGAATCAGCTGATGGAAGTTCAGTATCTCAGAGCATAGTCAATATTGACAGCAGGAAGGAAGTATTGCAATATTTATTGGTGAGAAAGGGAAAAGATGCAAGAATATGCAACAAGATAGATGCTTTGCTTCATGATTAGTTTCTTTTTTAACGTACCACAAGTTTCTAAAGTGTTAATGTCTCATAAGTGAGAATAGTTGTGTTAGTGCAGCTTCACTGTTCCTAAGTGAAACGCATTGTGAGTGCTGCATTCAGCTTCAGTGTTTCCAGTTACGCGCTCTGAAGGGCAGCTGTGAACTCCAGCAGTAGAGAGAGCAAAGCTCTATTGTCCTGCAGCCAAACTTTGGGCCCTCGGTTCGTGGGAGCTCATGTTTTGCTGAATGCTGTGTTCCCAGTTCCAGAGAGGTGGAAAACAATTCAGGTCAGGATGGCTGCTGTTGAAATGCAATTCTATTCAATACTTTGAGTTTTGGCCCCCTTAAAAAATAATATTGAATAGGATAATATTTTATAGCTCTTGTGAATATCAGTCATACTCTTTTCCCTTATATGCTGCATGTAAGATGAAAGAATGGGCTAATAACCTGTGTTGATATGACTCTGGGAATAGCCAGCAAAAGAGAAAAATCTGTCAAAGCAGAAGAAAAGCTTTTCTGACAGCTTTTCTGTTTCCATTTTCTGTGGAATGAAAGAAAAGAGCTTTGACTTCCAGAACAATCCTAAAAGAGCTGAAGAGTTGCTGAATGAGAGGTGAGCCGGAGTCAAAGGAAAAGTCTTGACCAGAAGAAACTGTATAAAAGATCTGATTCAAGCCATAGCTGAGGTATCTTCAGCTCTGCTTTGTGATGACTAGTTCTGCCATGTATGAAGATATGCCAAAAAAGGAGAATAAATCTGTTTGGTCTGCTACCAGTCATAAATATTGAGGCATACACCTTCTATTAGCTTCTTTGTTCTAGTAATTTTTTCTTGATTTTTGGCAAGGCATATGGAGCTTGGAAGCGTTCTGCTCAGATTAGGGTTACAGTACGTTTTTTTTTTTTTTTTTTCTCCTTCTTCCCCCTTCTCATTGCATGTGCTTGTAGGCTTAGTCTGTTGTTTATTGAGTGATCTCTATGTCATTTTTTTTGATCAGCTATTACAGGGCTGGTTAGCTTTTCTTGCACACCTTTTCATGACTGCATGCGCTGCATTCTCTTTTGGCTCGCAGGATTTCTTGAGTCGGTGGAATTACCTTTCCCTTCCTTTCCTCCCACTTGGTTGGTGTTTCCAACATTTACAGATGATTCTTCAAGGTCTGCTGATACAGCAGATGCTCCCTTCTTGTGTGTTCCTGTTGGTAACAGATAATTCCTGTTTCAAGGTCCCTTGTGACATTTTGATGGTCTAGTTTACATTCCTTGTGACTTCCTGGCATTTGGTTTCAGTAACGTTCAGGGTCTTGAGACAGCAGCCCAGTGGGAAGTTAATCTATAAATTACCTTAGTGTAAGAGAGTCTTTTGGATTGTGTTTGTCTCAACATTTTTGCTGCACCATTTACTTCAGTATCCTGTCCTTGGGAAGACCATAATATCAAAACCCTGACAATGACAATCTAGGTAGATTGTGTTTATCTCAGAATTGTTGCCCTACCATTCACGCTTCCTGACCTCGGCATCCTGTCCCTGGGAAGACCGTGATATCAGCTCCAGATGCAAACAAAGACAGTATCAGCAGTGCCCACCAAGCCGCGCTTGCACTCGAGTCAGGTGAAGAGGGGCACCAGAGCACTCGGCATGTACGACATAGACAACATACCAAAAAGCTACATGAAAGTGGGTGGACTCTTCAAGAACAGGGACAATAAAAGGCTGCGTATTCTTCTCTTGGGTGCAGCTTTTCCTGAACTCTACTTCATGCAATCATCACCTGCACCGAGGCAGAGCCAATGAAACCTAGCTGGACTGATGGTGGTGGTAACTAGTCCTATTGCATCTTTCCAGCTTGCTTATCTTTCTTTTCCTCTTCTTCTGTCTGTCCCATAGCGATTATGAGAATAGAGCTTGCAAGGTTGTATGGCATTTGACCCTATTTGTGTCTTAATCTCACCCTTGGGCTCGTATTGAAACCTTCCCTCACAGTGGATCGGGACACCTAGTGCCATCTGCACTGAGCTAGTGCTCCTCCTCTTGGAGGTTGTGCATGGCTCCGGTGCCTCCCGCCTTTCTGGAATGGCCGCAGAACAGATGGAACGAGGTGGCTGTTGTAGACCGTCTTGTCCACTTGCTTCCTAGCTGTGCCTTCTGATAGATAACCACTGCCAGCAAGGCTAAATTGGAGGGGTGACTCCGCACTGAGGGTTAACTCTGGTCTGCTGTGGTGCAAGTCTCAACTGGAAATCCTGCTGTCTGCCTGGTTTGTCTGGAAGGTGGGGATAATTCACCTGCTTGCACTTCTGAGGAACTTCTGTCCTCTGTAGAAGACAGCCCAGAGGAGCAGCAGGAGTGTCTCGTTACAGTAAGAGCCATGATGAAGAGGAATGTTTATTCTTGGCAAACAATAAAAGTCCAATTTGGTGTGCACTTGGATGTGGAGAGCATTAACTTTGGACTTTAAAGTTGTAATGACCTCTGTTTTTAGAATGGAGAAGTGAGGACCTCTTGGAAAAACATTGCAGCCATGTATTTTAGGGAGCATGAGTTGAGTCTGTTTGTTTTTTTAATTCATGCTTCACTTTGCACTTGCGTGTATTTGTTATCCTTACTGTGTATGCTTGCTCGTAGATCTTTGAATACATTGTTTCAATGTATTGGGAGGATTGAGGGTAATTGGAAAAATATGTGGCCATGGTTGTTAATTCTGAAGATCCTATTTGGATTGGTTTGGATGTTTCTACAAGACATTTGAATAGGATGTAGTTTAGAGCTTTACAGAAATGTGGACTTTTCTTTCACTAGCAAAATAAATGCATCTGCTGAAGAACAGTTTCTGCTACTCACTGTTCTGTATCTGTAAAATGAGATTATGTGGAGTTCTGAAGAGGACAGGTAAAACGTCTGCCATTTCTACTTAAGTAGAGGACATTCAGCTGTTAATGAAATTCTCTCATGGTTATTATTTGCTGTTGTCACAGTTAGCAATTATGCCTTCAAATTAATTTTATCTGGGAATTTGTGATGGACCTCAAAATAGAGCCTGTATTTTTCGAGTAAATAAATGATGTTTTTATTAGACAATTTTTCCCGAAGGTGGGAGGCTTCGTGTCTGTTTCCTGGTAGCCTTTCATGCAAGGTTATTTTTTTGTGCCTTTTGAATCTTTGTGGTTTCTCTTTGGAATGAGATTATCCTGTTCTATTCAAAAACAGATCTCAAATGACTGAAAGGAGAAGACCAAAGGCTTGGAATGGGTGTTTGTAGGCCTAGCTGAATGTCCCCCAGAGATTTAAATTTATCTACTGGTTCTGGTAAGAAAATAATGTAACTAAACTCATCATAGATGATTGTTTTGTGTGTTTTGTGTATACGCACCGAGGACTTCTGTAGCTGAAGCCCTTGCAGGCACTACTTTGAGTAGATGCATTGCTAGCAAATCTGAAAATCAAGTTTGATTTCTCTCCCTATCATGGCATTTAATTAGTAGCTCTTGGAGGTCCTTGCAGTCTGAAACCTCCAACTTCAGACAGGTTTGCATGTGTCAATTTTTTTTTTTTTGCATGACCTAATGAAACCTAATGAAGCTGAACTAAGTAGGACTCGCTTCTGATTTGCAAATATTTTGTAATGCATTTCTTGTTTCTTGTCTCTACCTACGTGCTCAGGAAATCAAAACTTTGCTCAAATGTTAGTTTGTTATATAGTCAAGATAGACATTGTGCTTTGTACAGATATCTTAAAAATAATACTTTATCACACCGTACAAACTGTATTAATTGTGCAGCTTTATTAGTCTTAATTCTTAGGTTAGCTTTTGTTTCTCATTTAACTAGAGGCCACTTAAATCCGATATTTGCAATGCCTTGGTACAATGCCTTAGTCATATCTCCACTTTCCAAAGTATGTGTTCTGATTTCATCAGATTTTGAGCCTTGAATCACTGTTGTCAACAGACAACATCATCAGGGTACAGCTTATAGTACTTCATTCAAATTTACTGATAAGACGCAAGCTTCAATGCTCAGGAGAAGCAGTCACTCTACTGATGGCTGTTCTTCCTGGGACATGGATGGGAATTACCCAAGGTTGTGTGCACTGGCATTCTTACCTTATCAGGCTGTTTGTCAGTGGTGGACTATAAAAGCTCCCAAAGAATAAGGAAGTTAAGGATCAGCTAAGGTCTGCAATGCCCTTGCCTTGATCCTTAAATCAATGGTCGCAGCATGGGAGGGTGAGTCCAAGAGATGTCCTATCTTTTATACTGAGGTAGCCTGGAGAAGGATGTTTGCCTCTATGGCAATTTTCAGATGCTGGCTTCTTCACTGCTGATCCTCTACTACTGGTCCCACTTCATAATTCGTGAGCTTTTTATCCCCTTTCTTTCAGTGACCTGCCATCTGTGCTTGCTCCATTCAGTGTGATTGTCCATGTTGCCTGGTGAATTACAGACAGTGATTGGAGATTGACCAGTTTGCTCCATGCTCCCTTCCTTATCATGCAGGTCTCAGCTGCTGTGTTGTTGTATTTACCATATGGACAAAATGCCAAATACGCTTCTTCTAAATCAACAGTTTGTTTACTTCCCAGTCTTGCTACAGAAATGGTAAATATTTGCTCAGGGTTGGCATTTCAATTACTATCCTGGCTTAATGCAACCATTCCCATACTATAGGTCTGTGACCTCCTGCTGGCTTTGCATTAACTTCCTCCTACAGCAACACCTAGGATGAAGGACATTTCCTGAGTCTCCACTACATGTCCTAATATCCTGGTGATTGACTGGTGGCAACAAATTGGCTTTGGAAATGTGTGTGTTGTGTTGAGTACCTGTTAGGAATCAATAGATACTGTGATCTCTTGTTTCTCTCCTTATAGCCGTAGGCCACATTACCGAGTCACATACTGCCCTTTGATTTCTCCTTATTAGGTACCATTTGGTTCCAATCCAGTTCTGCTCTTTTTTAAAAGAAATGATATTGTATTTGTTGCAATAAACCCAGAGTTAATACCCCCACACACTCCGCAATAATTTAGCACAGTCAGCAGGATGACAACCTGCTTATGGAGGCAGGAGCAGAGGAATCCCTCAAGTCCTCACCCGAATGGGTTCACAGTCATTTTTAGAATTGGAGGGACTTGGAAAGGCAACCGGATTTAGCTGGGGTGAAAGTAAGGAAGGATGGCTGAAATAAAGGCGTAGTTCTGAAAATACTGGGAGCTCGTTTAGAGATAGCTCATGCTTACAGAGAACAGCAAGATGAAGAACTAGCTGCCCTCCAGGTCCCATAGCAACACTCTGCTATTGCAGATAGGAAAGATCACACCAAAGAACAGTTGAAGGTTGAACAAGATAAAAGAAGGACAGTAGAAGAGAAGGTTGGGATTATGCTGATGAGGCGGTCTAAAACATCTGGCCTTGTCAAAACAGATCAACTTGGGTGTATTCAGGGTACATCCCAGAAACTTAGGGTGAGGCGTCTTGTTTGATAAAGATAATGCTCAACCTCTCCCCTGATCCCCCAGTGGAAAATGGGGAAGGAGATGTAGAAAGTGATCTGTTGATTTAAAAGGACAACTGAACAAAGACTTTTATTTAAACACAACTTAATAGAGCTCTCGACCCCAGAGCAGCCCGGTGACATGTGGAGCCCAGCAACCCAACCAACCACCGAGGTGATCACGCCGAGGCCACCCAAGGAGCTTCCTGGACACGTGCTGGCTGCGTGGCTGCAGCTCCTACCTCTCCTGTTCAACCCCCATCTGCTAAGATGCTCCCTGTCTCCAGCCGCAGCATCTCCCCCTTTTTTGTTTTCTTGCCCAAAGGGTGTACCAGGAGGAGAAGCGATGTTCCCAAGGCCTGCCTAAAGGCTGGCAGAGTCCTTCAGGCCTAAGTGGCTTCTGGTCATCCAGCATATGTCTCCATGCAGTCCATCAGCATGAAGTTAATGTTCTTGTTTAAAGCCACATCCATTGGCATGTTTATTGTGGATCGAACCAAACATAATAGGCATGGTAGGCACACTAGTGTTGCTACAAAAGCAAGCACAACCACTAAAGCAAGTGCTCTGAGAGAGCTGAAGCGGTTGCATTAATTTTCTTTAACAACCAACATGCCAACTTTTCCAACCTTTTCTATGCAGCTGCAACAGCCACACCTGTCGCGAACGGCAGGGTGGTATTCTTTGCAGTTTGATTGCACCAATATGTGGTATTCTGATAAATTTCTAAGGTGGCATTAACTAACTGGACATAAGAGTGAATCCCCTCATATTCTAAACTGGTTGGCCCTATATGAGAACTTAGGGGATTGTATAATGGGGATTCAGGAAATTTGTTGTAAAACCAACTCAGATTCTTTGCCTAAGCCCACCTCTCTCCTGCCTTCTTCTCCCAAAACGGATGTGGTACACCTAAAATCATCTCCTTGCCCTTTTGTTCATCAACCACTTCACTATAATTATGGGCTATTTCAATCATCCTCCATTCCCCCATACTTGCGGGAACCTCTACCAGGCAGGTGCTGAAAGAGTCTCCCAAAACACACTAGGCAGAACGTGTTTTGATTAAAAGCCTTTGCTAAGGTCACCCAAACATTATGCTCTGGCTGTTTCAGAGGAGCTGGTACCGCTACAGTTACTCTGATGGTGACGAGTCCACAGAGGATGGGTCTGCTGATGACTGTCGGACTTCCCCCTCGCAATCCTTTTTCCATAGCCGGTGATGCCAAGAATGCAGTACCGGCACCCATCGGGCTTGCCCTGCAACGTGAATACAAGCATACCCTCATTCTCAGGTTATTAGAGGAACTGGGCCTTCTCACTTTTGTGTATGCAAATCTTTATACATTATTTTTGCCTGCCCCTCACTTTGTGATCCCTTCCCTGTTTGGTAGTGCTGCTCTACTGGGACAGCCACACGTTCTTCCTGATTCCAAAAATTCAATACATACAATGCCTTATTCAACTGGTCCTGAGGAGTGTACCCTTCACTCCCTCTTTTTTGTTTTTCTAGCGTTCTTTTCAGAGAACCATGAGCACGTTCTACTATAGCTGGGCCCCTGGGGGAATGTGGAATTCCCATAATGTGTTGGACTCCCCAGGTCTGAAAGAATGTGGCTAACGCCCGAGAGCTGTACGCTGGCTCATTATCGTTTTTTTCTGAGTTGGTACCCCGAGCATCACAAAAGCGCTTAACAAATGTCTCTCTACATCTTTTGTATCTTCCCCACAATGAGCAGTAATGACTTTTGTTCCCGAGAAGGTATCCACATGCACATGGACATATTTCAACCTTCCAAACTTCAGTAATTGTGTTATGTCCATCTGCCATAGCTGGTCTGATTGCCAGCCTCATGGGTTTGCCTCCACCACGTGTGGGTCTGTGGCATTTGGCAATCAGGGCAGGCTGATATGAGGTCCCGTGCCTAATTTGTGGTTAGTCCAAACATGTGCTTCAATGTACAAGCTTTTTGGTGGAAAAACTGGTGTGACAGTTCTGCTTGTTTCATTAAGTTGGACAGGACCGCAACAGCCATCACCTGGTCAGCTATGTGATTTCCTTCTGCTATAGGACCAGGTAGCATCGTGTGCGATCGGTGCTTCCCTTGCTGTCCGATCAAGCGGATCGTCTGCCTAGGTCTCTGCAGGATCATTAACTCCACACATAATTCTGGGCAAATTCTACGAGCTTGTCGTTGTTGCAATGTCTCTTCCACTATTTGCAAACCCTTCTCTGCTTCTGCCATTAACTCTCATGGAGAGGCTAGATCTGCATTCTCCTTTAGCAGTTCGAATAATGGACTCAGTTGTTCAGTTGTCACTCCAATGATGGGGAGGACCCAGCTGATGGCCTCAAACATCTTTTTTCAAGTCATTGAGATTACTGATTTTGAGAGATATGCACAATTTCTGAGGTTGTACTTCTCAACTGGTAACCGTCCACCCCAGATACTGTCATGGTGCTGCGTCTTGAACCTTTTCAGGAGCAATCACTAGGCCCGCTCGAGTCACCTGCTTTATCAGTGTTTTCATAATAGTCTCTACCTCTGTAGCTGTGCTGCAGGTGATTAGAATGTCATCCATATAGTGATAAGTAGTCGTATCCTTGTGCTGTATCCACCACAGGGCTCAATGCCTTTGCCATGAACCACTGACACAGGGTTGGACTACTCTTCATGGCCTGCGGCAGTACTGTCCACTGATACCATTCGTGCAGTTCTGCTGTGTTTACTCTTGGTGCAGAAAAAGCAAATTTGCCTGAGTCATTGGGATTCAATGGGATCATGTAAAAACAGTCTTTCAGATCAAATATTTTTATGCCCCAATCTATCTGCTGGAATCACAGTTGGAGATGGTAACCCTGGCTGTAGGGCTTCCATATCTTCCACGGCCTCACTGACTTTACGTAAATCATGCAATAATCACCATTTCCTGCTTTTCTTTTTAATGACAAACACTGTTGTGTTCCATGGGCTGGTGGACGGCCAAAGGTGGCCTTGACACAGCTGGTCCGCAACAAGTTTGTGAAGGTGGTGCACTTCTCTGTGGGAAGGGGCCACTGATCCACCCACACTGGCTTGTCTATGAGCCAGCAATGAGGGCAGCAGTCAGCTGCACATCAGCGCCCCTAGGTAAAATATAGGGTCGCCCCCGCACTCGCCGAGGACATCCTGGCCCCAGAGGGACATGGGAACAGGCAATGTATATGGGCGTAGAGTTGCTACCTGCCCCTTGGGACCTTCAATCAAAATGGAGCGGGAGTTTACTCATGGAGCTACTGTGCCTCCCACCCCCGTGGCTTCTAGGGACGTGGCTTGCGTTGGCCACGCAGGCGACCAGTCCTTTTGCGCAATAGTTGTTTTCTCGGGCCCCACTGTCCATCAAACCCACGATTGTGCACCCAGCTGCTCCAGCTGTCAGCTGGGCAGACCACACTGGTCTCTGTTTCACTTGTATCTGGGTCAGCCTATAGAGCTGGGCTACCGGATCTCCGGCATGCACCTCTTGTGGAGGACATGGTGAACATGTATTTTGTGCTTTCCAGGTGAGGGGATTAACAGAGGTGTTATCCAAATGCCCAACCCCTCTGATCCCAGTACTAGAACTGGTGCCACTTTTCGCTATATGACCCGCAAAGGAACCTTTTGGGGACCAGCGGTGGCCACTCTGCTTTGGTGGCCATTCCCAGTTGCGATTCACCGGAGCTGCCGTCTCGGGATCTCTTTCGGTGGCGTGCATTATTTCTGTCCTCACACGAGCACCCCCCGTGCTGTGCTTCCTGTTTCCTGTCTTGGGCAGGGGCTGGCCATCCAGGTGAACAGAGGAGCGACACTGATTGGCAGTGTCTCCCCTTTCCACAGGGGGGGCACTGTCCCAGTGCTGATGGCGGTTTGTGACGCTGCGGGCGTTCGTGCTTCAAGTGCTCCATCTGGCTGCATGTAAAACAGGCCCCTGAGCCAAGTGCCTGATGCAACGTAGCAAGAGTCGCGTAGGCGCAGGCAAGTGTTTGCAATGGGTTCGCCCGAGTTATCCTCCATCTCCTGACAGGCTTTAACCATACCGGTGATGGTCGGAGCCCCTCCGATTCTCTGCCGCACGCTCGGGATCACCTCCCGACAGGCCCTGCTCGCGTTCTTTTCAGCCACTTGTTCAAATATCAGTTGCTGAGATCCCTCCAGAATCACCTGTTTGTCCACCAACACCTTAAGCCAGTCCAAGAATTTGACGTATGGCTCCCCCTTCTCTTTAGTGATCTTATAGAAGGGCTCGAAGACTTTTGTCCTTTTCACCTGGGATGTTTGCCAAAGCCTCGAGGAACACTTTGCATGATTGGACCAGCGCAGTGCTTGTATCTGGGCTTTATTATACTGTCCCTCCCCCAGTAACATCTCCGCACTCACCCCCTGCATTGTTTGATCATGTATTGTTAGTCCGTAATCCCAGGAATCACCTGCACACTCAACCGGGTGGTTCAAAAGCAAGCTTTATTAGCTGCCCGGTGGCGGACCTCTTACAGTTTGTCCTGAGATCCGCACCGTCTGAGGAGAGGTTCCTGTTTTTATAGATGACTGGAACTTCTTTGTAACACATTATCTATGACCACCATTGTTTACAATGAATCTCCCCTTCACAATCTCCTTTCTGTTTGGCAAGTTCGGAATCTTATCTCATGGTCGCAGCAAGAACAGAAAGAGCAGGGTATGGTATCCTGTTAGTTCTTGTCCTCAATTGTAGCAAGCTATATTTACAGAAGCAGATGGCAAGGTTAACTGTAGATCACATAGCTTATGCCTTATACTTCTTGAGTGTGCAAGCTTTTTACAGAAGCCGAAAGCACGCTGCCCTGTTAACCCTTCATAGGCCTTATAGTATGTTATTGAGCGCCTTCGTATGTGCTGCCTTGCACGCCTCTTGAAGTGTGACTGCCTGCTGTACCGGGGTAAGGATCAGCTGGTACAGCAGGTATCAGCATTTTAAAATCGTGGGCAACCAGACAGTTATCCTCTAATGTCCCTTGAGTTAGTGCTTGAGTATATGGTGCCTTTAGCCCGTACTCGGACACTGCCTTCTATATTTCCTTAATTATATCATACTCTAGTGGTCTGTGCTGTGGACCCGTATCGTGTCAAATAATACAGGATAAGCAGAGACCACTGACCCTGCAACCTTGCCCACATGCAGATCCCCAGCACTAAGCACCTCCTTCCACACCCTGGCCCAGGGGTTCTCCTGTCACTGAGCCTTGGTCTACAGGGTTGGCTACTACCACCCTGTTATAAACTGACGAACTCTCGGAGCCAATCAATTAATCAGTATACTTATTCTAAATAACAAGCAAGCAGCGCAGGACGGCCGGGGAGTCTCTGATCTACCAATGGCGCGTGCGTGAGAGCACCTTTTATTTACTGTTCTCCAAAAGTCTCCTCCCGTTTTGAATTCCAGTTCTGACGCATGCTCCCTCCTTGTTGCTGGGGGGAATCTCTGAGATCTCCTGGTGTTCTTCTTGATGGGGGGCTGTTCTTCT